>BDJD01010669.1:0-25443 GCA_002564525.1 Rosa multiflora
ACCTGCTGATTGGAATATTCTTGTCCGCCGGCATTTTTCTGGTAAGCTCAAGGCTGAGGAACCTTTATGCTCAACACATCAAAGATGGTTCCTTACTTAACATCGTATTAATAATTCAGATTATGAATGAATTTGGCTCCCTGATTTTAATGAATATGCTCTTTATCTAAATCTTTCTTTGCTATATACTATTGGCCATTCAGTTTATTTGCATATGTTGTAGTGACAATCAGCTTTGACTCTAATAATATATAGTTGGTTTCGTCGTTTGTATATTTATGTTACGTTATCTACTTTGAAGGTCGTCTATATCCTGTAAATGAACGTGCTACAAGAACAATCAGAAATCTTTATGTTGAGAATGAACGGGTAAGTTGTTTCTTATTGGCCCTTTGAGAGTAGTCTGATTAAATTCTATGTTTATTTGCTGTAGTATCGATTTCATTATTGGTACGTGAGATGCATTACTAGATGGAGCAACTAAATTCTTGAAGAAGAAAAAATCATTTATGGTATAATCACAAATTCAAGAACTAATCTAATGTGAAAATATGCAAAGACCAACCAAGTGAAATGCAGGCGATGAATATAAAGAACATAATGACGGCCTGTATGAGGTTAGCTAAAAGTGGATGCCACATTGAATGCATATAAAAGGAATTCGACTAGGTGTCACATCCTACCAATAAAAACATAAGTTCCTTGCCAGTTGCAATATATGGCATTTTGCTGAACCCTTAGTGCATTGTAGTGTTCCACAGTTCTCCCATTGTCAGATAGTTTGAATACGTGAATTTGCTTTTGCTCCGGCCTTTTACATTTCCTATCTTTTTCAGGCTAGAATTAGATATAGGTCAGTGTGCATCCTTCCCTGATCTTTCTTTGACTACACTCTTTTCTATGTTTTTTTTTCATGTCATCAGGTTGTTCTGGAAGGTCTATGGCAAGAAGGATTTATGGCACTTGCTGCTGTTGGTGCAACAAATATTGGATCAATTGAGGTAGAGTTAGCTCTTTGCAGATCATGAGTTGATTTTTTCAGGGCATGCATGTACAAACACTGACAGTAAACGTAGACACCACTTGCACAAAAATATTTCCTCTACTGATACTTCTGGGTTGATATTTACCAACTCAAAATAAGTTGGACAGTTAAGCTCAAAAGGTTGACAATGTGAGGCTAGATTTTAGGACACAATCAAATACTGGCATGGAAGGGCTGGTTGATACATAGGGTTTTCTTTCAGGAAAAAAATTTAATGAGCATGTCAGTTAATAAGGTAACCAAGATGGAGTATAGATCTATAGTTAATAGATGAAGACTGCATAACTGAGTATACCAACCCACTCAAGCAGTTGAGCTTGAAAAGGAAAAATAAAAGTCAAATGTCGTTAAATCATGAGTGCCAACCACAACCGGAGATTGACTTGGCTGTAATTGCAGTACCACTTGCTCTGATAGTCTTGCTATGTTATTGACTTTGTCTGAATTTGGATGTGCAGCTTTCCATTGAACCTGAACTTCGGACGAACCAGGCAAAAAAGATGTTACTGCACTCCGAGCGTCCAGAAGAACGGTTGTATGAACCTGATGGGGTTGGTAGGACGCTCAAGAAAGGTGACGAGGTTAGAATAATGTCTTCCTGACTTTGTATGATTGACTTGGTTTTAATTGTCTTGTCTGAGATATTAACAAAACAAAACTGCTAGGGGGATTTAAAACCAGTATAAAGTCATAAAATCTTCTTTTTTACTTCTTTTAATGCTTCCATGATTCCGCTTCCCTTTAACTCCCCTTCTATTGGTTTTCAACTTTGCTGTGTTACTATTTCTGCTTATACAGGGTTCTGATAGTCTTTTACTTCAGGTAGCTGCATTCAATATGGGGTCAACAGTTGTGCTTGTTTTCCAGGCGCCCGTATCACTTTCACCAGAAAATGGGGAGTCCTCATCAGATTTCAAGTTTTCGGTCCAACGTGGGGATAGAGTCCGCGTTGGAGAAGCCCTTGGGAGGTGCCAAGATCATTAAGGCACTAGTAGTCTAATCATATGATGTTCATCATTCAATCTCTTGGCCACCGTAATGCTTCCTTTTGCAGATTTTACTTTTTCAAATGCCATTCAACTAGCTCCATTCTTGTAATTGTATATTGTAAGAAACTCGGGTGTTCAAGGGCAATATAATGGAGAAATTTGAGTACATATTAGTGTAATACTGCCCTTTGCAGGTTTATATTTTTCCAGATGCCATCTAAATTGCTCTTTTCCTGTGAATTATATCAACTTGGTGTTCATAGAGTTAGCTAATGATGCAACACAAAATAAGCCATTGTAAAAAGATGTTGCTCCATAAATCAGCTATGATTTTCACCAAGCAGATGCATAGTGAAGTGTGGAGAACAAATTCACCAAGATATAACCTGGATCAACTACAATACATCTTGTTTTCATTGATGTCTAGGAGGACATGCTGTGTATCTCAAACTTTTAGAAACAAAAAAACCCTCTCTGGGATCAATGTTTACGAACCATTTCAAATTCAAAACTGCAGAAAGCAGATCTTACAATGTGTTGATAACTTCACAAATGATTAAATCATCAACTCTTATCAGCATATCTTGCATCAAATGAATAGAAAGAAGTGATAAAATAGAAAACATCAAAAACGCATGTGGCGGTTCTTGGTCTCCCACTATCTTCATTCCCTAGAAAAGCTCTTGCATACCAATAGTGTAGCACCCCTCTTTGTCTCTCACAATAACTGGTCATTTGACATACTGGAGTTGGATGTAAAAGGGTCTTTCTTTACACCAGTCACATGCGAGAATTTGTCCTCCCCCACCCAGGCAACTCAACTTGTTTTCGTAAACCTCTTCTAGCATGCAGACCAAAAGCAAGAACATGCAGGAGATAACAGGAACTTAAAGAAATGCTCAGTATTATGAAAGTTATATGTCGATAACTGGGTACAGGAATAAAAAGAATACCCATTCCACCAACAGCTGAACAAACCCAAACCCAACCATAAGCTATTTTCCTGGTGAAACTAGGGGGGGGTAAGCACGCCCACCCAACTTTATACTCAACTGAACCAACAGCTCAAAAAGAACTCCCACCAGATGTGCTCTTCACGATCATAAACCAATTCAAATTACAGATTGTAAAAGCATACAAGAATACAAAAGGAACCTCAAAAACCAGCCCTGCCTTAACTAATCACATAATAGCACACAATGTGGATTGGAGATATGGTATCGTATATGCAAGCAAATTTATATCTGATTTATTATCCAGCTCAAAACAAAAAAAAGTCCCCACCAAATGGTTCTATTCCACTTTATATCAGTGACTATTTCTTAAGAGAAACCAAGAACAACAGGAAGAAATTATTCCAGTCATGAGGGGCATGTACACCATAAGCATCAATCTAGCTGCATTACTAAACCCAGCAGTAAAAATACAGAGTCAAATATCATTGTACAAAATCTAATTAGAATTCCACACGAAACCATATAACAGATCGAAGTTTCAATGAATTTACACTTCTAAAGTAGGTTTCCATCAATGCCTGCCTGCTTTTCCACTTCTCAACACTCATCCCACACGAAAAAAAAAAAATCGAATCCGGAGTCCTCCTTAATATCTCTATATCAAAACTTTGTTCCTGAAAACACCACCACAAATCCCTAAATCAGATTCAATTGAAACGCCTAAACTGAAAACTGGGGCAATTTCAGAAATACGAAAACTTTGGGGGACGAAAATGAAAAACTCGAAAAGGGCACACCTACGTCTGTTTGGAGTAGGAAGAGGCAGAAGGAACACGCTTGTTACGGAACATCATGTAACCGACGGGTAAGACGACTCCGATCATCATGATCGCCGCTCCGATTAGGTATCTCAGTATGCTCGGCGGTTCCACCTCCACCAATCTCCTGAGCTGCACAGGATCGGAGACAATTGTTAAGGATTACACAGAAACACGTAGATCTGGATCCATAATTAGAAAGAGAAAGAGAAAGAGAGAGAGTTACAGGCATTGTTGGAGCTGTAGAGGTTCAGCTCTGGACGGCTGTGACGGCGGTGGAAGGGCCTGGGATTTTCCGGTGACGGGAAGAAGAGGATCGGAGTTGAGACTATATCAGTATTTTGCTCATCAGAAGAAGAAGAAAGAGGCGAGTCGCGACTTGGTCATTTTGATAAAATGTGTCTACTCTTGGGCGAGTTGGGGTAGCGAAGCCCACTAAGCAAAAAGGCCAAGTCTAAGCCCAATGCCAAGCTATTAGCCCAATATCTTACATATCTACAAGTCACCGGACGCCGGTGATCGAGAAAGTCTAAGGTGGGGTGATCGGGTCACATGGCACAGTCTGTCCATGAAATATAATTTTTTCTTCTTATATTATATAGTCAACAGTCATGCTCGCCCATGAGACCGTGAAAGACGAGGGATAAGTCTATTTCAATCATATGTATTAACTTAAAATTATGTATTTATTTTCAACTGTTAAATTCATTTATTTTTCACGTCCCTTAAAAACTATCTTCTAGATAAGTAGCTTCACATACTCCATATATAGTAAAGGAAAACCTAATACCCTCCACACCAAGTATTGCTCGTATCTAATTGGGTGGCTACACCTGCTACGTGGGATGTCATGTCTTATGATCATTGTAGTAGTATACGGTTTTTATTTATTTATTTATAAAAGTGGTAAGTTTACTTTTATTTTATTGATGTCTATCATTTGTTGTAATCGCTTAGTGATGTTGTGATTGTGGTCGGTTTATAGTTGCAGTTTATTGGAATTCTTTTGATAAAAAAAAAAATCGACAGTTTAAAAGGACTATGAATAATAAATTTATAAGCTAAAATTATAATAATTTAAAAGTATATCTAATTGGGCTACTGCAAGTGCCACATGGACTGAGGCGCCTTATTGAAGACTTACTCCTTATGATCATCGTAGTGGTATAAGTTTCCTTTAACAAAAGTGGGAAGTTTTTGTTGTAATTCAATGCCACATCGTTAGGATCTCTACTTCTCTATTGCTTGTATCTAACTGGGCAACTGCACCTATCACGCGGCTTCGTGCCTTATAATCATTGTAGTGGTATACATTTCCTATTATAAAAGTGAGAAGTTTTCATTATAATTCAATGCTACGCCTTAACAATTTATTCTTAAAATATATATTTATGATTTCTAACATGAAATTTATGAGATATCTTATCTACCCGAACTTAATATGTTAAATTCATGTATGAAAAAAAGATTATTTATTTATTTAGTGCATCACATGTGTTACATTACACAGCTGACATTCCTTTTACATTATTATTGAATCGACTACCTAGTAAAAACATAAAAATAACACGAAAATTCCAAACTCTTTGAAAGCTTAATGGTAGTTGAAGTCTTTTTTGACTTAAAACCAAACAACTACAAACATTTCCTTAATTAAAAGACCCATGATGCTGGAATTCCTTGTCATCTTTCTCACCATTTGATGGTTCACCTTCATTATCACCTTCATTATCACGTAGAAAATGGAAATAAGTAAAGCTTAAATTTGTGGAGGCGCCACCATCCTCTACAGTCACACACACAGAGATAGATAGATTAATAGATATGGCTCTCGTCCACAGAGCCTCACCAAAACGCCTCCCCAAACTTTTCGGATTTGCAAAACGGTCCATCAGGTCCTTGAGATTCCCGGGTGAGCCCCCCGACTGTTCATCTTCTCCAACTCTCGCTTATGGAATCCACGTCTTCCATTGCCCGGTAAGTCCCCTCAATTTGGGTCTTCATTTTCATTTTCTTTATGGTTCTTGAATTGAAAATGGGGGAGTGTTGGAATGAATCGATAGGACGCAGTTGGGATTGTGGCCAAGCTTTCGGAGTCCATTGCTTCTAGAGGAGGTAACATACTCGCTGCCAATGTGTTTTTGCCTGAAAACAAGGACGTCTTCTATTCCAGAAGGTACCCTTTTGCTTAAGAACTGAGATTTCATTTGTCTGGCTTGCTTGCATTGATTGTTGGATTCAAAGTTTAGTAATTTGATCATTGGGGGTGTGTCAGTTTGATGAAAGAAAGTGTTTTGTCGAGAACCCATTTTTGTTTGTTTGTTGAAACGTGTTGTTGAATTGGTGGAGCTAAAATTCTGAATGTCTGCAACTTGGCAGTGAGTTTATTTTTGATCCTGTTAAATGGACAAGATCACAAATGAATGAGGATTTCAATAAGCTATCACAAATGTACGCCGCTCATAGATCTGTGGTCCGAGTGCCAGATCAAGACCCAAAATATAAGATTGGTGTCCTTGCGTCAAAGCAGGTGTACATTGCAAATTTTCTTGCACTTCTGTTTACACACCTTATATTGCTTGTTTGAATATCACACACTTGTTTTCGTAGATTACAATGTTGTCCATACTGAGTCGCTCTTTGTGTTGATGCAGGATCATTGCCTGATTGATTTGCTACATCAGTGGCAGGATGGAAAACTACCATTAGATATAGCTTGTGTAATAAGGTGAGGTTTTGGACATTTCATCATCTTAATTCATATTTTTGGTTCTCAGAACTTTGACCATGAAGTGAATTGCACTTCTTTTGTGTTTTCAGTAATCACGAGAGGGGTCCAAACACTGGTGTGTGTCGGTTTCTAGAAAGACATGGTATACCGTATCATTATCTTCACACGACCAAAGAGAATAAAAGAGAAGAGGAAATATTGGAGTTGGTTCAAGATACCGACTTTTTAGTCCTTGCGAGGTACATGCAGGTAATTAGGCTATGGATTCTATATATAATCTCACCATTTCAAACTGCATTGCTGAAGAAGTTTGCAGTACTAACCGGAGGAAATAGCTTCTCCCTGTTCTTCAGTTGTAGAAGTCATACTTGAAAACTATGAAATTCTTAAGTACCTGCTCTTCTGGCGTTCAATTGAAGGAAGAAAACAACAGAACAAAGAAAATAAATCATTCTTTTTATTGTGCAGATATTATCTGGCAATTTTTTAAATAGCTACGGAAAAGATGTAATTAACATTCATCATGGTCTTTTGCCATCATTCAAGGGTGGAAGACCATCTAAACAGGTTGACACTTCTTTCCGTTCCATGTGTTAAAATATATTGTTACCTTTTGAACTGTATCTATGCTTTCATCCTAACTCTCTATACATGTTTAATTTGCTAGATTATGTTCGCAGGCTTTTGATGCAGGGGTGAAGCTTATTGGTGCAACAACTCATTTTGTGACCCAAGAACTTGATGCAGGGCCTATTATCGAACAGATGGTAGTCAGTCTTTGACATCCTTATACTGCTTTCCTGTGATTCCATATCACTGATAATATAGGCTGATTATATTCTGTGAGCCATTATTCTCATATTTGCTACTATTTAGAAGTCACCCCCATTTTAACTTTGACTTCCATAGAAACCTGTGGTTTTTTCTAGCCAAGTTTAGATGAGTAGGTGATGAGATCTAGTAAATAGCTGAACCAATCTCCATCTAGTGAAAGGAATGAACACCAGAACATGGTGAGGTGGGATAGGCTTAGGGACATGATTACATCATTAATTATTAGAAGTTAGAGTGCTTTAATATATATTTGGATATTTAGATTACCATAAGAAATGTTTGAGTGAGACTCTACCGCTTTTGGATCAATAGTTCCAGATAGAATGCACTGGCCTAGATATGAATCTGAAATTAAAACTCTCTGTGTGTTCTGGAGACAAATCTGAAGCTTTTGGGACTGTGGAGCTAAATTTCTTGACTAAAACGGTGCAGACTTCAGGTTTGTTGGGTTGGAGGAGACACCATGTGTTTGTGATTTCACATGCTTCCTGCTTAGAACCTTTAAATTGGTTTCCTGTAGTTTGGACTTGAGTAGCTGAATTGAAAAAGAAATGAAAAAAATTTACACAAAGTGGAACAGGAACAAATCATATTTCTTTTGACTGAAGTTATGTTTTTCTGGGTTTTTAGTCATAGCATCCAATAACCTTTGGCCTTAGGTTTAGAATAATAGAGAGTCCTTATGGCTTGATCCCTCACATTAAATATCCGGGTATTACATTTTGTAGTTTTTAAATAGGATCTTGATTATAATATCATGGTATTGCCATTGTTTACTAATTCATGTAGCTTATTGATTACATTGATACAGATGTATTTGTAGAATTTATTACCAAGCATTGATATAAGGTGTTGTGTATATTGTAGTGTAAGATCTTATAGAGTTTAAGATACATCTCAATTCGATATGCAGGTTGCTAGAGTGTCCCACAGAGATAACTTGCAGAGTTTTGTGCAGAAGTCGGAGAACCTTGAAAAACAATGCCTTTCAAGGTCTATCAAATCATACTGTGAACTGCGGGTGTTACCTTATGAGGATAACAAGACTGTTGTGTTTTGAAGGAAAAAGAATATAAAATGTGTTGGTTCTTCAACTCTGTTTGTACATTATTATTCTTTGGAAATGTTGATAAATACACATTTTTCACTTCCCTTTGTAGAGAGATATTTTTTAGTATACTTCAACCGTTTACACATGTTGAACAAATTCAAAGCATACATGAGCTGGAAAAGAAAATTGTGCAATTATGGTTTTAGGCAATAATTTGTCATTTGCCCCTTTAATTTCTACTGTGCAGGAAAAAGTTCAACTTTAAAATAAAAAATCATTATCAAATATGGCCATGGAGAAAACCTATTGAGACAATAAAGATCATTTGGATTCCCAAATGCCATATGTTCTATCAGTTTGAGTACTAGGCATGGATGGTATTATTGCATGCTATGATTCTTTTTTTATTCAATACAAATGTGACGGCCTAACCTCCCAGCTTGATTAAGTTTCAGCCTTGATACGGACAAAAAACAAGGTATTATATATTAAGACATAAAACAGAACTGGATAGTATTACCCAAAAGTGGATTATCAATTTATGAGATTGGGCAAGAACCTTTTTATGTGATTTGGTGTGAAAATCCTAGTTTCATAAAATGAAATCCACACTCTAGATTTGAAATTAACTAATCCAGCAAAAAAATACTACAAATAGTCAATTGATGCTCTAGCTAGCTCTCACAACCCAGACTACAATGGTGAAGGCTTCACTTAAGCTCTTTGCCTTCTTCTTGCTCATTGCTTCTTGTGAGTCTCTCTCTCTCTCTCTCTCTCTCTCTCTCTCTCTCTCTGTGTACTATTTTACTAATCATAAATTTTGGGGTGATAGGTTCCCAATTCAGAAGCCCAAAATGAGCAATACAAATGCACCCAAGATGCTGAATGCCAAGACAAATGTGATGCAAATCACTGCAAAGAGCATCTGTATCAATGGCCTTTGTGCGTGCCCATTTGGCCTGAACACTTTGCAGTAAAAGTAATCTCGACTTCAACATGTTCTGGTGATAATGATTGCACCAAGTTCTGTCCTATTGACTGCAGCATCAAAAACTGCACAGGGGTTAAGTGTTCATGTGGCTGTCATGGCTGAAATTGATGTTTTTCTTTAAATACGAATAAAGATTTCCAGCTAATACAGAATAGAAACTTCTTAGAGAACACACAAAATCTCTCATAGACCTTTGTACAAATGTTCATATCTCGCCCCCAAATTCACATTCCTTGATGCCTTTGACCTTTGTGGATGAATAGTATTACAGGGATGTCATTCTTGTATGAAATAAAATTAATGCAGTTACGATCCTCTTGTATATACGAGTGCTGTGTGATGCAGTACATAATGTGGTCTAAAGAGCTGTGTTCTTCGCGTTTTTTTTATCTCACTAGTAACAGAAGTATATTGCATGAACGAATATGTTCTGTTCTTCATACACAAGAGAATCATATGCTATTGCTGACGCTTAAAAGTCCGATAGAGCGCTCAGCTTCATCAACAGAGCTGACTCGATGAAGAAGATTTTTGATCCCATCAACCCATTGCTGCTTATGGGCCTTACTCCTGCACTTGAATTCCATTAAACCCTGTCCAGTTTTGAGGCCAAAATAAACCTCTTCTGGAATATCCCTTTCTATCATATATGGCCAAGCAGAATTCTCATCACAGACTCCATAAACAACACCTAGTACCAGCAGATAGTACATTCATTAAGATATTTGTTACGAAACTTTTCTGTGAATTGTAACATGAAACTTAGTTTCAAGTTAAACAGTCAACAAGCTTACTTTTACTCTTCTTGGCAAAGGCTCCCCCAACGTGTTTACGTTTGAGTTTAATCATGACCTGAAAAGGCAAAGATCTGAAATCAGAATCTTTTTTTCTATCCGATGCTTTCTCTGATAATTAATACTGAACTAAAACACATCAGGAAGCCTCCTCCAGTCCTGCACAGAGTGGAAGAGGCTGATTCCAATAACATTTATCCGTTCAGTTACCTGAGATTTTTTAATGTAGACAGAGGCACTCTTCCATTGTTGAATACCTGTGCACATTGATTTCAACAGTCATATGAATTAGTTAACAGCGTTTAAAAGATGCATGGCATGATTCGTATATACTTCTACGCAATTGAACAATTTAGTTTCTAGTCCTTCAAAATTCTGACTTTCTGTACATAAAATTACACTGCTTCCAAGTTCAATGCCAATTTCAGCTTTTTTGGAATTCCAAAATGTTATGCCAAGAAAATGTTATATCATGCTACCTTTTCCCATAAGTTGCAGTAAATCTCCATCACAGGGACCATCCTGCTCCTCCATATGACTATGAAAAGCCAAAGGTGAAGTAATTTCTGCCATTCCCCTATCATAGGGACTAATGGCCGCATTCTTTTTCGGCTCTTTTGGTAATCTTGCTTTCAGTGCTGCTTCTCCTCGCAACGCTATAGAAAAACTTTCTATTAATAATGATCAAAACATGAAAATATGAAAATAAGAGTGTTGGATAGCACTTTGTTGTCAAGAAATTTAACATTTACAAAATCCGCATAGGAGAACTATGACGTGTTAATAGCAAAAGTGAAAAAGAGAGTACAAAAGAAATTTATTACTTTTGTCTTGTAAATTCCAAGTCGCTCATTTTAAAATCCTTCCAACAATGGACTTTAAGCTCAACTTTGTTGACCCAAAAAAAAAAAAAAAACAATACAAGAAAAAGCTGAACTTTGTACGTAATATATATGTGTTTGTGTGTGTGTTGAGCAAGTACCTGTTGCAGCTGCTGCTGTAAGGGTCATAAGATCACCAGGACTCTGAATGTCAAGGGCTGATCTGACGGTAGATGCCAGACGGTTGCGATCAGCTCCTTCCGACTCTGCCATTTCAATGCAATGTGATGCCAGCAATTCTGTAGCCAATGCCAAAGACATGGCCATTTTCGAGGGAGGGCCACTGGTGTTTTCTGCTGCCATTATAGCAGCCAAAGCTGCAGCAACTCCTGCAATGGAGACCGCAGAATGCACTCGCGCCCTTTCCATCCGTTCCTTGTCTTTCTTCTTCACTGTGCTATTAGTGAACTCATTGTTGAACCATTTTCCAATTGACCCGGTTCTCCGACTCTGTTTAGTACCAGATTTCCTGACCTTGCCTCGCTGCAAGAAAAAAACATCAGACACTTAGAACAAGAACCTAACGACTTCCAACTGAGACTTATGTGTGCTGGTTATGGGAGAGTGGGGAACTCAGGGAGGATCAAGATATCAAGAAAAATTAGCACAAGTTAAAAATATGTAGCTACCTTATAATGGTTGGTTGGGGGCCTAAAAGGTATGACATTATAAGGTATCATTCATTCATTTGTTTCATAAATGTTGTGTTAAAGTTAAAGCATCTGACCCAAAACCAATTGCATATAGGTGCCTAGAGTTTATATACAATTAGCAAACAGAATTCGAAGCAAGATGGCATTACCAAAACCAAAATTCCAAGAATTAGTTTAATGCAAGATAAATACTACTGCACATGCACATGCTTACCAGTTGTGGTAAAGGAATTGATTCTAGGACTGTGTCAGGACTCTTGGGAATGTTAGATTGCTTCTGTTTTTTAGCGAGAGCCTTCGAGATTTCTGAAGCAGAGATACTCCATGACCTTGACAGGAATTCCATAGGCTCCTGCGGTGTCTGTGGTTGAGGAATTCCAGCCATATATGGAGCAATTTTCATGTCATCTGCTTCCTGTAACTTCTCTGGCCCATGCAAAGAACCACCTGTATTACTAATCTTCGAGGCTAAACTATGATAACTGTCTTCCATTTCTCAATTTGAAATGTCTCCAGTTAACTTTTCTTCTTTGTGGTGATTGGTGGTGGAGGTCAGTTAAATGCCTTTTCTTCCTAATCAAAACTTCCACAATTAACGGCTTTTCCTTTTTTCTGTGACATCAATTGAAGGTAAAGGTTAGAAATTCCCTGTAGACTACTCGAGTCAATCATGCTAGAAAAAAAATCATTACCAAATTAGTTTGGTGGTTCAACCAAAAGTGAATTGAAACTGGCCTAAGAGACACTAAAAATCCAGTTCAGATAACCAAAAAATGAGGGTACTTTTGGGTGGGATTAGGAACTACTCTCTTGCTTCTTTAAGCAAACGAAAAAAGACTTCCAAGTTTTCTGCTTTTTCTACAAAGATTTGCCGAAATGAATAATCAAATATTATAAAGCTAGACATTGATTTCTCATAATCCAAACACTGTTACAACAATCAATTACTACAAGCAAAACCCAATTAGATCAGAAAATTTAGGCTTAAAATCATAGGCATTATCCATAGAAACAATGAAAAAACCCAGGTGAGGATTAGAGAGATCGGTTTACTAACCTTCCAATCTTGAAAGCACCATTTCTCCTTCACTTGCAGCTAAAGGTCCTGTTATATATATATGTTAGAAAGCGGCACAGTCTCCAAGGCAAAGAAAGAGAATATGTCACACGAACATATTCAGAAACCTAGTGCTTTGAACTCCTAAGAATCAGGTCGGACTTGCAGAAAACAAAGGAAATAAGATATGGAATTCACGAAACTCGAAAACTAGGAATCTCCAATTTAAGGAACAGGGGGGGACAGAACACAATCCAGGATAGCCGGGAATGGTTTCTTAACACACATGCAAACGAGAGCCAAGGCCTCCTGTGAAAGCCAAAGAAGATGGATATGAAATTACAAAGGAATGCAAAAGTGTATGTAACAAAGGTTTATGGAAATGGAATCGTTTCTTGTTTTTTTGTGGGTTTCAGGCTTCAGCTTTCGGTAGATCATATATGATTTATAAGATCACCTATGGCCAATAGCCATGCATGAACGTTGACCGGAAGGTGGGGACGAGGAATTTTTTAGGTTTAGGGATAGGGCTTATGTTTCCTTCTTCCTAAGCCCTTATCCCCCCATGAGGCTATGAGCCCTGTACGAGTCCAGTGCCTTCCACGGTGTTAGCTGCCAATATCATATACAACAGGTTGCATCTAAGAATTTTTCGATTTAGTTATTCCGGCATTTGTTGGAGTGGATGACCGAGATCGATTTATTTTTGGTATTTCCAAAAATAACGCTAACTCATTTCTATATTACAGAATTATAGCACTTTTGTGCAAGGAAAATACCTAGTTCTCCCTAGTTTAGATACTCGGATGAAACCATATCTACCTCATTTGTTAAAAACAAATTCACCATTTTGACGAAAGAAACAAATTACATCAAAGATGTTACGAGGTCTAGCTATTCCTATCAAATTAAAAAACATTATTTGCTCATAGCAAGAAAAAAGAGAGTTCAAGACTAATAGACTAATAGTTGGGGTGCACTTGATGATGTTTGGTTAGATCGGACGCCTGTTATTATTCAGAATGTTCTCTACGAGGATTATCGTAGTTGTTTCGCTGTAGCACGGGGTTCAGGTTTTATGTCCCCCCCACCGGTTACAAAATTTTAATATTAATATAATAAATGGAATCGGGCGTGAGGCTGAGCCTCCCAGCTAGGCTAGGTTCCAAACCCCTTTTCAAACAATAAAAAAATAAAAGAGAGTTCAAGACTAATAGACCCAAATCCAATGAGAGGGGGAACCTAGCAACTAGGCCTGGGCATTTTAGCCCGAAAGCCCGCAAACCTGGACCGAATCGATCCGGACCTTCAAGTCCGAGCCGGGCTTTGAGAAAAAAAAATAAACAAAAAAAAAAAGATCGGACCATTTGAGTTTTAAAGGGCCGGTCCCGGGCCCTAGTATTATTAAGCACAAAAGCTCGAAGAAAATCCCGATTCAATATATCCCTACTAGTCTTACTGTCTTTAGACTCTTTCAGTCAACATTCAAGTGATTCAACTCTCAGCCATCAACACTCAAACACAACCCCCGAACCCCGAGTCTCGACCCTCTCAATTTCTCACTCATTTCCTAATTTGCAGCCAATTTCGATTCCCTTAGGAGCTCCTCACTTTTCCAACTTCCCTTCAAAGCTCGAACCCACTTGAAGCCCTCAATCGATTTCTAGATTTCCAGATTTTGAATTCAAACAAAAACCCTAATTTCCAGAAACCCAGCAGCAATCCCCTTCTGGCCTTATTTGATCACTAACTCGAAACCTAATCCCCTTCAGTTTTTCATTTTGAAACCCCAATCCTAAGGTGGAACCCGAAGCCTCTCTTCATTAGTTTGGCAATGGAACCCGAAGCTGCAGTTTGTGGGGCGCGATGGTGGTGGATTCCAGCCAGTCTGAAGGCGGTGATGGTAGTGAGCCGGCAGGTGGTGCGACATGCATGAAGAGAAAGAGAGAGTCTGGGAGCCTGAGACTGTTGCTCTTTCTTGATGGGCTTCCCATAGTTACAATCTTTTTAAATCAAAGCTTTTAGAATCTTCATAGCTCTCTGACTCTCTCTCTCTCTCCAACTCATCTAAATCTAGAAAACATGAGGTCTGGATTTGTAGAAGAAGATGTTGGTATTCAATGGGAGAAATTGATTCAATTTATGATTAGAGAGAAACTGATTCATACCTCTTGTTTCTCTCTCCAATTCAAAGAGAGAGACTGATTCGATTTGTTGATTGGAGAAAACAACTAATTGTTGGTATTCAATCTTGAAAAATGGTGGTATTCAATCTTGAAAGAAGTCGAGAACTAAACAAAGAAAATCTTATTTCCAGCTAAACGAATTGGGCCCGAAAAGCCCGAAGGACCAGCCCATTTCTTATTGGTCCGAGCCTTTCTGATCCCCGAAGCTGGAAAATGAAATTTGAGCCCGACCCGAACATTTCGGGCTTGGTCCTGGGCCTTGATAAATGCATGTCGGGCTGGGACCGTGCCCAGGCCTACTAGCAACTACATCAGCAACAAAGTATTGTACTGCTAATCAACTTTCAAAGGAAGCAAGAGAGGGTAGAGCATTTGAGCTATCATCGTGGAAGGTAAATTGGATTGATAGACTAAATATCAAGATAGTAAACAGCAACAAGCATGATTTGTGACCTACTATTGCACCGATATTGTTCCAACTTAAGTACATATCAAGTTTTGGGTTTTAACTCAAAAAACCTCGATACAAATGAGAATGAGCCACTTATTTATAAGTTATGTGTGAGATCTTTCCTCTCCAACACACCATCTTACGTGCAACCTAACTTAGGTCTATACTGTAGAGTGCAGATTAACAAACCAATTTCCACATAAGTCCCACATTAGAGACTTGACCAACCAAGCAACAAACCATATCTCATATCGAAAATTGGGATGCTTGGCTCATTCTCAATTGAATCGAGGTTTATTGAGTTAAAACTCAACACCTAATGCAATAATAGGTAATGAGTCAATTTTGTCGCTATTTAACACAAAATTCATCAAATTTGTTCATAAAATGATATCTTCATGTACATGTATTTATGATGAGGTATTGTCTGGATCCAAAATCGAATAAACGAAACATCGTTATATTACCATTAATTCTTCTTTTTCCTTTTTCTTGTTTCGATGAACTAGTGTACTTGATATCTGATATCTCTACGAAGTATAACTCATGTTCGTACCATTGTACCTCAATAGAATGAAGAAGTAAATAGATGCTAGATTCAAACATTATCGTAAGGAAGACAGAGACTAATGGATGCCAGATCGATCACATCCTCAATCTCAGATCGAGAATTTAATGAAGTTGGTATGGTGTCACATACATGGCGTTCGTGATATCCACAATAATAGCATGTATAATGTTTTCTTTACCAGGCAATGAAGCTTCGTTTGGTCAAGCTAGGCTGCTGTTCATATATATAGTGGTACCAAAATTATATATCCGAGGACAATTTTCATGTGCTACCATACACAATTATGTCTACCTATTTATTGGCCATTGTCCCACTTTGACAGCTTGTGGTTTTGGTAGCACTAGTATGGTGCCCTTTATTTCCTTGTCACACAGCTAGCAAGCTTCCGAGTATGATCACCTTCTTAGGTTCTTGCCTACCGAAAATTTGAAGTTTTGTGGGAAGGTACAGGTCAAATATCAGCAAAAGAATCTTGTCTGTTCCTCCACTCACAACCCTTTTTCATCGATGCCTGATGGATTTGGAAAGCTGAAATTGAAAATGACCTTAAAAGTTATTTGGAGAATGCATTGGAAACCTTCAGCACAATACGAATGTATTCTTGCAGAAATTTTATTCAACCGACATCCTTTGGATGCTGCAATATTATTCTTCAAGAGCTCATGAAGTGACATTGCTAAGCACAACTCTACCCGGCCAAATTTTTGTCGAGTCCTCTTCAACTTAATTATATACTCTTTGGATTCTCTTTAAAATAATAAGGCAAAGTATTTGGTGAAATATTTGAAAGCTGTTTAGATAAAAATAAGACACGCTTAAAAAAATAGGGTGCTGCTATTGCTACCATACTAACTACTTTATTCACCCTACTAATTTCTGATTTATTAAATATTAAAATATCATAAAATAAAATTACAATAAAAGACAATATCTAATTAAAAATTACAATTAGTTTTTCTATTACTCCTACAGAATAAATACTTAAACTTCATTCTTAATATTTTCATTGATCGTTAAACCCAATGAAACTGGGGAAAAAACAAAGGCGGCTCCTTTGCTTATCCAGTTGCGCCCTCCTGTCGACAACGGCTACCAGCCTCATCGGCGAGAGAAGGGTGTGGCTGGATGGGCGTGTTTTCGCTTGGTGGCGGGTGGTGATCAAGATTGGGGGCTACGACAGGAGGTGTTTTGTTTTTCTCAGATGAAGACAACGGCGGATCAGTGTTCTGTTGCAGAAAACTTGAGGAATCGAGGAGCGGTCATCTCGGTAAGATTGGAAGGCTTATTGACATTGGGTCGGTGTTGGGACAGTGCTAGGTTGGAGAGTTTTGTCATCTGGGTTTATAGTGGAAGGAGATTTCAGAGATGAAGTTTCTCTCCAGGTTGGTTTTGTCCTTGGCTTAGATGTCAGATAATTGGGGTCGAGTTTACCAACCTCAATCCCAACTTTGCTATGACTGATTCTGTGAAGCTTGAGTCGATTTTGTGGAGAAGAAAAGTTGATTGCGGCAGTTTATTTATGTGTTTTTTTAGGCTTTTATTCTTTAGTTCGTGGTTAGGATTAATAAGTCCCTCCTCCCCTTTATTTTTGAGTGGAAGACGTCAATAGAACTAACACACACACCCATGCAGTGTATCCCAGCATAACCAGACTAATCACTGCACCGCAGACGCACGAATCATTGGGTGTTTTAACTAACCCAGGTCCCTCAAATCTGCTGGCCACGGGATGGAGCTGAGATTCGAACTCTAGACCTGGGGGTTCCAAACTAGGCAGCTCGACCAACACACCACACCACGTGGTTAAGTCCCTCCTCCCTTGAGTGAGGGTTTGGGTGTTTTAGTGGAGTGTCGATGCCATTGTTATGGTGTCATGGTCGTTTTGCTGTGTCATGGTCTGGTCTTTTTTCGGTGCTTTCTGGTTATCAACGTGATGGTGAATCACTCTTACACGTGGTCTGGCTGTTTTAGGACGCGGTGTCCGAACGGGTGAAAACAATTCATCTTAATGTTGGTGGTTGGATTGTATTGGTACAGGTTTGGTTGTTACTTATTGTAGCTCGTGAGTATGGAAGTAAAATTTGGTTAGGGGTTGAGCTTTTTTGGCTCATGGAAGTGAGTATGTTGACGATCCCGTAACTATGGATCCAATACTTTGTAATCTGTTTGGTTATTAATAAAATTTCCATCTTCTAAAAAAAAAAAACTCAATGAGACTGATTGACTAAGACTTCATGAAATTGATTGAGAGCAACGGAACTGAGAGAGACGCAGTTGGAGTCAAATAGAAAAAGAATTTGAATTAAACCCTATTTTAAAATGGCATTTTGGATATTATAAATGGGTGAACAAAGTAAACATGAAATTAAAAATATATAATGTAGGGTGAATAAAGTGGTTAGAAGGATGACAATAGCCGCATCTAAAAAATAAGATAATATGTTCAACAAATATCTTAAATAAACTAAAACAAAGGTAACTATACAAATAAAGGAAGCTAAAGTGCAAAATTCGTCCCTTTATATTACACGCTATAACACAAATGAGACATCTTATCTCATTATGAATCTAAAAAAAATAGTCACTAACTCATTTGATTAGCCAAGGCCATTATGATATAAAAGTAAAGCCAATACTAGTACGGTGAAAAAGAAGTCTGAAAGCAAAAGGAATATGTGGTTCTCCTGTCATCTTCCACCTTCCATTATCCCCATTGACATTCCTCTAATAATTATAAGCTCTAACTTTACATGCTAACAGAAGAGATTGATCCAAATCAACAATCCACGAACTAGGAAAAGACGTGAAAAAGGATTAAAAGTAACTATCTAGTTTAAATCCTCTCATAAAAGCACAGCACTTCGCATCAAAAAAGTAGATGATAGTGGCCTCAATTTTATGATGATGTTTGTTAAATTCGGACCTATCAAGATAGAGGCATCCAAACAGTCGGCTAGCCTTTTAACCGGATGTGTATCCTAACAGTAAAATGATAAGAATCAAGTACATGAATATTGTCAATTAAGACGTCTTTTTCAAAATCTTACAGCTAAAAATTTAAATTCAGATCTATCACAAGACATGCATAGTCTTAGCTTTTTAATTAGGTGCATACCCCAACAGTAAAACGATGCGTATAAGTAGACTCAAATTTTATGTTCAAATCCTTTCAAAGAACAAAAGGTCTCAGAAACACTACTTGGTCACGTGTTGAAAATATTTGAAATCTCCTCTCTGAAGCTTTGATTCATCATATAGATTTCTATATTGTTACGCAAATTGTTAAGTGAGTAAGAATTACTTCTACTTCTACATGCATAAGACTCGTGTAACATATAGCTAGATCCACAATTCACAAAACCGATTCATTATCTACAATTTATTAACGGCTCCAAGTTTTTTTTCCTCTTGGCATTAACCAGTACAATCCAAATGCTCAACAAAGAAAAGCAAGAAAGAAAATAACTTGAAGAAACACTCCAAACAGAAACACATCCCTTAGGCATAATCTTCAGAAACTGGAACTGAGGAGTAGGATCCAATGAAAATGTCACCATAGACCAGGCCAGCCAAACCTCCACCAACTAATGGACCAACCCAGTAGATCCAGTTATCGGCGAAGTTTCCGCTAACAACGGCCGGGCCAAATGAGCGAGCTGGGTTCATAGATCCACCGCTGAATGGTCCGGCCGCTAGGATGTTGGCACCAACAATGAACCCTATTGCAATGGGTGCTATGATCCCAAGTGAACCCTTCTTGGGGTCTGCGGCTGTGGCATAGACAGTGTAGACCAGACCAAAGGTTATGATGATTTCAAACACAACACCTTCAATAGCTCCTACACCAGAGGCAAGTCCATGTGTTGGCACACTCTGCAAAAGGCAAGTAAGAATATTAGAGTTGAATTAAGGGGACCAAGATTAGTTGGCCAAAGATAAAGGAACCAAAAGTTACTATCTACCCTAATTGATGACCAAATATTTATACCTCGCTGGTGACAAACTTGAGGAGAAAGCAAGCGACGATGGAGCCTAAGAGTTGAGCAATCCAGTAGAAAATGCCGGTTAGGATGGTAATGTTGCCTCCAACAGCCAATCCGAAAGTGACAGCTGGGTTCAAATGGCCACCGGAGATGTTTGCAGCGACGGAGACCCCCACAAACAGAGCAAATGCATGAGCCACGGCCACCGCGACTAGGCCAGCAGGGTCTAAAGCTGCATCTGTAGTCAGCTTATCTACACATGCATGTCAAAACCATTAAATTTGATTATACAAATGGGTTTATTTCTCAAAGAATTCAATTATACGCTCTTGAGTCATGACTCTTATTTAACATGTTTTGCATGAGTAATATCTTGGATACTACATTTAGCCACTGTATACAACTTTTGTCTTATGTTTGATACGTTACAAACGTATTTATGTATGTGACAGGTTGGTTTTTTGAGCTAGAAATACAGTTATATATCATGCTTAATTGAATGTAAGAATTTCTTGTAACGTACACATAAAATGCAACCGACACTTTATTATTGTTTTATAATTACACCGTGCGTCGCCACTCTTTATAACCAAATTCCGAACTTACCATAAGCGAGGGCAGAGCCAACGCCAGCAAACACGAAAAGAAGGGTGGCGATGAACTCGGCTAGGTAGGACTTGAGGGAGCCAACACTGAAAGAGTCACCAAAGCTACCAAAAGCAATCTTCACCATTCTTGTTTGTACTGGAAAAACACTAGGGAAATGAATCAAATTAAACTCTAAGCCAACTTAAACACTAGAAGAGCTCGAGGTTTTGGTAGGTGCATTTCATCCTTTGAGAATGGACTCTATATATAGTGCTTAGTAATAGTAGGTACCATGTAAGAACGTCCAATTCAGCCGGCGGCAATCATAGAGGTTGGAGCCATGGATGGGTTGTTATTGTCCAATTGGCCGCCGACCAACAGCCATTTCTATATTTTTTTGGGTTTAAGATTATATTATGTAGGCATTATGAAGATAGGACAATTAAGTTTAATTAGTATTAATTATGAACCGCCAAGGATTATTCTAATCCTAGGAGATAAGCATGTTAATTCCCACGGATTAATATATGACAGAGGCCATGAACACTAAACTACATTAGTGATTAATTTGAGGTTTTATGTCATTTTCCTTGTAACTTAATATATATGTGTTGTCGGTGGTGTGATATAAGAAAATATTAGTGAAGACACCTACGTTTTGGAAATGCTTTTGGAAGTGTCAAAAGCACTTGTAGATAACTTAAAGTACTTCTTATAATGGTGTATACTTGACAGCAGGATATAAAAGTGCGTTTTGAGGTTACAGAGCAGCACTTTTATTTGTTAAGAAGACATGTATTAAAGACTGAGAGAACGTAGCTCTCCCATGATGATGTATGTCCTCTATCATTTTTACGATCATCAACAAACTCGGGACATTTTGAGTCTCTATTGATCGAGTTAGGCTCAATTTAGCTTGTTCGAATTCAGCTGATCGTAAAGAAAACGTGTTAAATTTGAGGCAGTGAACGTACCTGCAGCTTGTATTTATATCACGAGACCATTCGAGGTAGGTTTGAGCATGACTCGCTTGTTCAAGAGCTTTACTTCACGTGAATGATCTCATGATTGGAAATAATTGATGTTTGATAATTTGTTGGATGCATGAATGCAATAGCTAGCTGGCTGGTGCTTCTTCCTAGCTATTCTCAAATCCATACTTTGTTAATTTCTTTTTTAATTTCTTACATTGGAGCCTTGGAGGAGAATCAAATTTTTAACAACATAACATTCTCTTAACCCAACTCCCTATCTTTCCTCACCAGTACTTAAACTAACCCTAAAGAACCGGGCGATTTGTGCCTATTAATTTGGTCTGCCTGTAGAAATTTCAAATGAGACTGGATCATTAGTTATTTCACAGAGAATCAAAGCAACCATTAGACTATTTCAGCTTAAATGTGTGAGGTCATACCATCGAAATTCGATGATGCACTGGAATCAGAATATCAATCACATGACCAAGAATATCATGCAATTAATGTAAATTTCAACCTTATATGGAATTGTTTCCATGCCATGAGGTAAATCAAAGAAATTATAAAGCAACTAAGCAAATTTTCCTAGCTAAATGCTAATATTGGGTGTGTCACAAAGTGTAGTTATTGAATTATTGCTGGAATGAAACCGCTTATATATAACCAATGGATTTCAGATATTAAGCCACTTTGGCGGTAGGGATACGGGGTTTCGGAATTGGTCAAACAAAATTGTAAGTATGTATTGTGTGTTAATTTTGGTATCTTTTCCATCAATTATCTCTTGTTAGATTATCCTAAAGGGCAATGATATAGGGCCTCAATGAGGCCTAAGATTTATGGTCTCAAATCCTAGGTGTCATGCCATGTAACCAAATACTAATTTTATTTTGCAATTTCACATAATATATCTTGCCACATCATACAATTACAACACCAACTTTACCCTTTTATATTTCCTTTTAGATGTTAGGGGTGAATCAATTACATTAATGAATTTAATTAGGTGACAGAAAAAAATCAGCTATTAATTATGTATTAATTTAAGAGATATGTCTACAAATTCTTTAACCAATATTTTTCTTCATTTATTTAAATTCTTTCCTATAATTTTTCTTTCCAAATGGCATAAATATATTGAATTAGGTGTCAAGAAATAGGCAATAACTTTATTGATTAATTTCATCCAAAAAAATAGCATTAATAAGTTGAATTTAGAAAATACATATGTCTAAATTAAGAGGTAAGAAAAAAAATTTCATGTTAGTAGCATTCATTAATTATCATCTACAATCTAAATATAAGGAAAATGATTTGTGGCCTCAATGAGGCCCTATATCATTAGGAAAATGATTTGTGGCCTCAATGAGGCCCAAGATTTATGGATCTAAGTATGAGTGTAATGAAAAGAAAAAAAAAAGACAAAATAATTTTTTCTTTTGGAAAAAAACTCAAAATAACTTAGAGTCATTAGATTTTGGAAGGCTAAAATGGTATTTTTCTCAAGAATTATATGACATGATTTGACAAATAGGTGATGTGTGTAGGTGACATGACATGACACCTAATACTGAGGCCATAAATCTTAGGCCTCATTGAGGCCACAAATCATTTTCCTTATCCTAAATCACTAGTAAAGTGTTTAATTTGGTCAAATGACTAGCTATTACGAGATTGACCGACAAGAATAACAGGGTTACTAGTCTACATGAAATGAGGTTGGAAATACACATGGGCGCTTATTTTGATTTACGGAATTGTTTTGGTTTTGCCCAATCGAATCTTGAATAAGGGGTTCAGGTTGGGTTTCGCTTATTTTGAATATTTGATTTCCAGGATGGGGGAATAATTTAGTTTCGAAGAAAAGATATATATTTTCTATTATCTAGAGCCAAGATTGAAATCTGCCTTATCTGAAAGAGTATGAACCACCACTCGACCAAAGCCTGAGGACTAATTCAAATTGTTTGATAATTGGAGTATCAATTTGCAATAAAGGCAGAAGGGGATAGGATTTTTTGTTATTATTATTATTTAGGATTTTCTTCTGAGAAATTTTAAATACACACCCCAAACTACTTAATGTACATCCCTATTATTTTATATTTCAAATCAGATTTTATAGGTAGGTTAAATGACCAAAATAGATATCTATGTATTAAAAGAAAAATAATAATAATCATATGTTCCTTATATTATTCTATAATTATAAACACAATGAAATAGGCATCCTCATTTAAAACAAGAATAAAGTTAGAAACCATCTAATTTAAATTTTCCTTAAATGAATTGTAATTAAATGGGGTGAGATACCATGTAATTTAGAATTTCAAAATCAATAGCATTAAATGTTTTTAAAACATATTGCTTTACTCCCACTTTTTTGTTCATTTTATTTATTTATTTAAAAGTGATTATTAGACAATTTATTATCTAATATAAAACATCACAAGTATAAAACTTTATAATTGTTAATCTGTTTGACCATCCAATGACAACTTCGTAGTTCCGCCATTGTGGAAAAACTATGGGGCCGTGACCACTTACCCAATTTTAGACTAAAAATTGCCCACTTAATCCAGCAAGAGTTTTTTAACCTCATTTACCTAATCTAACAATATTTGACAATATTGCCCTCATTCCCCTCATTCTCTCTCTCTCACTCGACTCCCCTAAGCCTCTCACCTCCCAGACTCTCTCTCTCTCTCTCCACCGTCGCTGGAATTACATCGGAAATCCAACTCCAGTCCACCAGCTTCTCGTCTCCTCCCACCTCCCAACACATGTCGACCTAATTCTTTTTTAAAATTTTGGAGTTTGCTGTAAATATAGGGAATTTGGTTTTCTCTCTCCTCACTTACTCTAAAATAGAGATAATTATAGGGAATCTGTTGGAGTAAAAGAGGCTCTTTTTTCCCTAAAGTAGAGAAAAATCAAAATATAGGGAATCTGTTGGAGTTGCTCTTAAGTAATTAGGGGTGTGTATTTAAAACTTCTCTTTTCTTCTATTTCCCATCAAGTTTTTTTTTTTCTTACAAAAACTCCTCTCTCTTTTTTCTTCCTTTTGTGTATTGAAGATTTTGGGATTGGGGGCAATTAAACGTTTTATTTCCTTTTATTTAGGGGCAATAAAACATTAAAAAAAATTATTGAGGGCAATAACAGCTTTTATTGGGGTCAATAAACCTCTTAAAACTTTTATGAGATCTCCAATGACCTCCTCGTGGACCTTCGATCATATTTTCAGTGACCTCTGACGACCGACGAGAGTTTGAAGGCATTCAGCGAGGTTCTGACAAGTTCCTGCGATGTTCTGATGAGGTTCCAACAAACTTTTCGATAACCTCACTCTCGCACCCCCCCCCCCCCCCCCAAAAAAAAAAAAAATCTCTGTGTGACAAATGGAGAGAGGATGAAATAGTTACACACACACACACACAAAAAACTTAATTAGGTATTAAGGAACAAAATCAATTATCTTATGCGTAATAGAGAATCCATAATTTTGGTGGGATAAGGCCGAAAGGGAGATTAATTTCCTTAAAATTAGGGTATTTGGACATTTCCCCTATACAAACATAGTTTTAAACAGTTTGTTAAGATGATTGTCATCTCATACCTATTATCTTTTATCTTTTAATTTAATATTATTGAATTACTATTGTGTTCTTAACATATAAATAGTTTAGTAATTAACTCTTAATTAAGTGAGGGTAGTTGTGGAAGTTCAAAAATTTAACCAGTCTTTGGAATTTTCATATATAATTAACAAAGAAGTAACCCTAATCCTTTCAAAAAAAAAAAAAAAAAAAAAAAAAAAAAACCGATTCGATTTCATCCAAATGTTGTAATATAAAAATAAAGAAAACTATTCCGATTTCATTGAG
>BDJD01010670.1:6897-28530 GCA_002564525.1 Rosa multiflora
GCTCGCCAAGAAGCCTTTCTCACCTTCTGCTTCCCGATCCAGGCCCGAAAAAGCACCTTGCGCGCTTTGTTCTCTAGAGTGGTGCTCTGTTCTTATTCTGAGGTAGAACATTAGAGGGGCAGAGGCTAGAGCAAACCCGAGCAAGAATAGGTCAAGCGCCATCATATTGAAAAGGCCATTCGAAACTGTCGGGGTCCAATGCATCAGAGCCTTTGTACCCCAAATCACCTAACAGTGAGCACAGTGTGGCTCTGCTCATTCCCGATCAGAATCTCTCTTCTTCAGATCTTGATGGTTTTCAAATTTCAAATTAGAAGGTGAATTGATTTGGTGGAATCTGAGGTCTATACCTCAATGAAGCAGTCGTGGAAAAAGAGACGACGCAACTGAGCCGAGGCGTTCCTGTGCTGCCTGTAAATCCATGCCATCTTCGACCTCACGATCCCCTCGGCCTGAGGACACATGTTCCGATAGAAGTCGTACTCGAGATTCTGTGACGTCAAGTCCGTCGTCTTCGTCTCAGAGAAGAAATAGTCTAGGCGGCCGTCGCCAGAAGTGAGAGAAACAAAAGAGACGAGCGGTTTGTCGGAGGAAGAGAGAGAGGGCTTCATGTTTGATTTGCCGGTTCACAGATTTTTCAAGGAGATTCGCAGAGAGATGATCACCGCCACGGTGAAGACCAGCCACGCTTTCGTCTCGAACAGCATCTTCTTCTTCTTCTTCTTCTTCTTGAACGGCGCCGGCGAGCTCGTGAGGTCTGCAACGGCGTCGTTCTGGTTGGTAAAGGAGAGCCAGAGAGAGAGTGTGGGGGTGGGAGTCTGTGTGGGTTTGAAGCCTGAATGGTTGGGGTTTGCAGCTCCGCCTCTTAGGCTGCTGCTGCGGCTACTTCTTCTTTGGAGGTAGAAGGGGAGGGGAGAGAGTTGAAGAAGAAGAGGTGAAAAGAAAAAACAAAAAAAGAGAAAACAAATAAATAAATAAAGAGAAGGTGAGGGTATAATAGTCATTTCAGTGTAAAAAAGTGCTACGTCAGCAAGAAAACGGAATTTTGGACAGAAAATTGACGGCGGAGACCTTTTGTGTGAAATTAGAGAGTTTAGGGACTATCCAGGTGAAATTGAAACGTCAGGGACTGAAACGTCGATACCCTATAAGTATAGGGAGTAAACAGTATTTTGTCCTTTATATATTAACAAAAAAATAGAAACATGAAATAATACATAAATTGTGGATTTTTGGTTTTTGATTTTTTTTTTTTTTAATACTTTTTCAACCCTCATTACGGCGTGCATGGTATGTGTGCCATAAATGTAACCTCTTTTACGACACACGTTGTGACTCATTTACAGAGCACTTCATGTGTGCCGTAAATAATAATTGTCTTTTACGACATGCCCATTTACTGCCTGCATTTGTGGGCCGTAAAAGACTTTTTTTCTGGTAGTGAATCATGTCTATAATCATAAGGCTATCATTATTAGGTTGTTATAAAGTTCTATAGCTGCTCAATAGATTCAAATACACCAAATAATTTCAGTTAGAATCTTATCAAGAATGATGGATTCAAAAGGATTCGAATGATCACATTCCCTTTATTTTTCTATTACTTTAATTTTTTTATATATAAATTACCCTAACTACTCTCCCTTGCAATTTTTTTTTTTGCTATTTGGCAATTCATTCATTTTCAAATCATAAACTCTTATTTTTTCCGCAGGCACAGAGAACTTCAAAACTCTTTTCGATTCCTTTTTTTTTTCTATCAAAAACTTCTCTTGCATAGTCACTCACACACACACACACTCTCTCTCTCTCTCTCTCTCATGTGATACTTTGAAGTTCAATCAAAGCAGAACAAACAACTTTAGACCCATCGTTGAAGAAAATTTTACACTTGATTTGCAGTGGAGACATGGAAGAAAAATTTGAGTTCAGTGATCATTCGAATCCTTTTGAATCCATCATTCTTGATAAGATTCTAACTGAAATTATTTGGTGTATTTGAATCTATTGAGCAGCTATAGAACTTTATAACAACCTAATAATGATAGCCTTATGATTATAGACATGATTCACTACCAGAAAAAAAGTCTTTTACGGCCCACAAATGCAGGCAGTAAATGGGCATGTCGTAAAAGACAATTATTATTTACGGCACACATGAAGTGCTCTGTAAATGAGTCACAACGTGTGTCGTAAAAGAGGTTACATTTATGGCACACATACCATGCACGCCGTAATGAGGGTTGAAAAAGTATTAAAAAAAAAAAAATCAAAAACCAAAAATCCACAATTTATGTATTATTTCATGTTTCTATTTTTTTGTTAATATATAAAGGACAAAATACTGTTTACTCCCTATACTTATAGGGTATCGACGTTTCAGTCCCTGACGTTTCAATTTCACCTGGATAGTCCCTAAACTCTCTAATTTCACACAAAAGGTCTCTGCCTTCAACTTTCTGTCCAAGATTCTGTTTTCTTGCTGACGTGAGACTTTTTTACACTGAAATGACTATTATACCCTCACCTTCTCTTTTTTTATTTGTTTTCTCCTTTTTTGTTTTTTCTTTTCACCTCTTCTTCTTCAACTCTCTCCCCTCCCCTTCTACCTCCAAAGAAGAAGTAGCCGCAGCAGCAGCCTAAGAGGCGGAGCTGCAAACCCCAACCATTCAGGCTTCAAACCCACACAGACTCCCACCCCCACACTCTCTCTCTGGCTCTCCTTTACCAACCAGAACGACGCCGTTGCAGACCTCACGAGCTCGCCGGCGCCGTTCAAGAAGAAGAAGAAGAAGAAGAAGATGCTGTTCGAGACGAAAGCGTGGCTGGTCTTCACCGTGGCGGTGATCATCTCTCTGCGAATCTCCTTGAAAAATCCGAGAACCGGCGAATCGAACATGAAGCCCCCTCTCTCTCTTCCTCCGACAAACCGCTCGTCGCTTTTGTTTCTCTCGCTTCTGGCGACAGCGGCCTAGACGATTTCTTCTCCGAGACGACGACGACGGACTTGACGTCGCAGAATCTCGAGTACGACTTCTACCGGAACACGTGTCCTCAGGCCGATCGAGGGGATCGTGAGGTCGAAGATGGCATGGATTTACAGGCAGCACAGGAACGCCTCGGCTCAGTTGCGTCGTCTCTTTTTCCACGACTGCTTCATTGAGGTATAGACCTCAGATTCCACCAAATTAATTCACCTTCCAATTTGAAATTTGAAAACCATCAAGATCTGAAGAAGAGAGATTCTGATCGGGAATGAGCAAAGCCACACTGTGCTCACTGTTAGGCGATTTGGGGTACTAAGGCGCCGATGCATTGGACCCCGACAGTTTCGAATGGCCTTTTCAATACGATGGTGCTTAACCTATTCTTGCTCGGGTTTGCTTTAGCCTCCGCCCCTCTAATGTTCTATCCCAGAATAAGAACAGAGCACCACTCTAGAGAACAAAGCAAGGTGCTTTTTCGGGCTTGGATCGGGAAGCAGAAGGTGAGAAAGGCTAAATTGCGGCGGGCTTGGTTCTTTAACAATTGTGGCGGGCTCAGTTGGGGTTTGCAGCTCCGCCTCTTGGGCTGCTGCTGCAGCTACTTCTTTGGAGGTAGAAGGAGAGAGAGAGAGAGAGCTGAAGAAGAAGACGTGAAAAGAAAAAACAAAAAAAGAGAAAACAAATAAATAAATAAATAAAAAAAGAGAAGGTGAGGGTATAATAGTCATTTCAGTGTAAAAAAAGTGCCACGTCAGCAAGAAAACGGAATTTTGGACAGAAAATTGACGGCAGAGACCTTTTGTGTGAAATTAGAGAGTTTAGGGACTATCCAGGTGAAATTGAAACGTCAGGGACTGAAACGTCGATACCCTATAAGTATAGGGAGTAAACAGTATTTTGTATATGGGATCCCACACTTCACATGCTTCATTAATTTATAGCAACATTGATTCCATGACTTTTCATCAGTTATTGGCATGTCAAATATTCAAAATCATAGAGTTCCTCAAAACTTTCATTAGATGATGAATTTGTATGGTTATTCTTTTTATTAGATAAAACTCATTATCATGTCTTAAACTCGGGTGAAACAAAATTATCTAATTATGTTCAGACGGGAGTAGGGACACTGCTATAGTTACCAATTTTGTTTTCTCCAAAATTTACTTCTTCTATTTTTTTGTGTGAAATTTCTAAAATTTACTTTGACTACATTATTTTTACCAACCAAACATGTGACATGTCCCTATTAAGAAAATTTAACTAAATAATTACAAGTCGCATTGCTTCTGGCTACATGAATATCACTATTCTTGATCTCCAAGTCTACTTGTTTTGGAGTTCAAAATAAATATTAATGGTGCTTGAAAGCAAGATTCAGACCGTTGTGGTTATGGAGCCGTTTTTAGTGATTATATATAAATAGAGGAGAACTGTTTGGTGTCTTTGCTTTTAATCATAACATTTCTAGTTCAATACCGGTGGAGGTAATGGTTGTTATTAATGCTATCGAGCTAGTTTGGGTAAGGCATTGGAAGCATATATGGCTAGAGTTTGACTCCTCACTAGTTCTAATTAAATTTTTTCCAGTCCCTTGATTTGGTGCCTTGGCAGGTTCATATTAACTGGGGCAATTGCTTATCCCACATTTCTCATATGCGATTCCAATCTTCACATAACTTTTGGGAAAGGAATCAAGTTGTAGATGCATTGGCAAAGTATGGTTTGACTTCTAGTGAACTGATTTGGTGGGACTTAGCTTTTTTTTTTTTTTCATCTATAAACATTTTCAAAGTGACCGTTTGGGTATGTCAAAGTTTCTTTACAGTAGTTTAGTTTTTTCTGTTCTTATCTTGTTTCGATTTTTTGTTTGGGAGCTTTTGGTTCTTTGGTTCCCCCTCTTATTGTAATTTTTCTTTTTTACTTCAATAAATTTCAGAGGTAGCGGCCGGCTTTTTGCATTTCTTAGCCATTGACTTTAGCCAAAAAAAATTAAACTAAATAATAACAGTGGAAATTTTGATAGAAATTGTCAAAACACGTCTCAAAACAATTAAACATGCATTATAAAGACTGGCTAGTACCAAAGAGTACAACTCCAAGCCTCATATTCATCTCTGCACGCAAGTGTTGTTAGCTGTTGCTATCATCGACGAATTTCGGATTCAAGTAGATTATTTCCACAAGCCTTGACGAACACCTAAACAGGAGCACTTCTTTCACTAGTTGTGAAGAGCAATTGGCAGAAGGCGCTTAATGGTTATTCTCTCAAGAACAGGTGAACTTAAAAGTAGAAATTTGATGATATCTACTTCAGCTTTTACACCAGAGATGTTGGTTATTTCCACAAGTCGCAGTTTTGAGCAGATGTGAAACTGTAGTTGTCCTCTAAACATGACTTCGATTCTCCAACGACAGCTCCGTTATTCTTTCGGCGGGGCTACGCAAAGTCTATAGCATCAAGTCTTGAAGTATTGATAAACAGTTCACTAAACAAAGATGTTATATATACAGTAAAGTTTGGTTGAAGTTTTCAACTCAGCAGAATAAGCAACTCACAAAAATTTCTAGTTTTTGTAGAGCAGGGGAGCTTAGAAGAAGTCGTAGAGCAGTTGAAATTTCATTCACATCATTGAAGTGTAAGCTATGACATGGCTTACATATGGAACTGGACATTGCTTAGAGTTCATACACTGATATGCAAGTGTACATATATTCATATAAATATGGAATTTGATCAGAGTTTAAACAATAGGTGTATAAGCTGTCAATTAATCTTGACTTATGGATAAGCTTAATTATATATTATTTTGAATTCAAAATAGAAATACAGTTGCAGAGCAGTTAAATAGGCAGTTAAGCAATGAAATCAGTTTCTTTATGGATGAAACTGATTTGCTGCATTGCTATATGTATATGTCAGATTGGTCCCTTCTGATGCACGAGTTGTTCTTGTTTTTAGTCCCATATACTAAGAGAACATAAAGGTGAAATTAGGAGAAGGCTATCATAGACAGTGGGAGAACATCGAGTAAGTTTCTGTGTTCATGTTCTTATGTTCTTGTTTTCTGCAGATTCTGGATTGATAGGCTGTTTTCAATCCCGAGTTCAATTATACATTCGGGTAATTTGCAGTAATTCATATACATGTTTTGATCTAGTATAGGTTTCAGTTTATGTGATTTAGATTGAGTACACATAGTGTTTATCTAACATGAAGCTGATGTCCAAAGAAAGAACACTCAGATATTGACATGGGTTAGAAAGCTTCTCTGGCAAGGCACCAATAGACAAATACTGTAGTAGAAGTGATGCAGAAAACAATAGGCTTAGTGTATATGGTCAAATTCCAATGGTGATATAAAAGATCATGAAATGTAGGAAACCAGAAAATCGATTACCTTCAAAAGTACCTCTTAATAGTGAGCCTTCGAACACGAGGCAGGTGATTTAAAACCTTGACCAAATTGCTAGAACTACCCGGACCCTGTATTTGGTCCACCTTGATGTCCAAATCAATTGAAGCATAAGCAACATTTGAGGTATTTACAAGGTCAACATCTTTAAACACACCTAAAATGTTAATAGACTCGAGATTTGGTGCATCGATCTTGAGATTGGTGAAACCATCACAATGTCGCGCTGTTATTCTCTTAAGCAGAGGACTACAAGAAATCAAATTTTCAACCACAACTTGAGACAAATTAACATAGAAAATAGTTAGGTACTTCATATTCCTGAAGCCTCTGAATGTGGACGGAGGGCTTAGCAAACACATATATAACTCTAAACAAACCAAATCTTGGCAGGAGAACAAACTTGATGGCATGTTGTAACGCTTCGATGTCCATGGATAAACTATTAACTGTTTGATAGAGTTTCTTGATAGATGAGTCACCCATCGATCAATATCATGACTTGGTGTTGGTACTAGAGGATTTATACAATAAAGCATGAACTTGCATAGGGGGCCAATATGAAGTAGGAGTACATGATCAACAACGTTCACAAAGGTTGTTCGCCTTTGAGTCGAGAGACACTTATCATCAAACGCTATATCTTGAAGCATAGCCGATTTGTACCTCCACTTGCTGGACAAGACACTTGTTCTTGTTGCCTCCCTAAGCGGCAAACGTGATACAATATTTTCTGTGACATCATCTGGCAAATTGCTAATTCTATCCAACATTTGCACCCTAACTCACTAACTCAAATCAGAACAGTTACAAGAGTTTAGAAGATGATGAAGATCGAGCGACAGATACATACCAAGCACGTCTTTAATATTGCTGGCCCTTCTTTTTGTATTACTCGAATCCGGGTACTAAATCTCCATGTTTAATTGTAACTGAAATCCCCAATGATCTTCTTTCCTTCCTTGTATCCATCTCTGATTTAAGTTGGAGATTTTCAATCAATTTGATCGGAACCGCAGTATACCTTGGCTCCCTTTTCTACTGGTCGAAAATTTCTCTTAATTACTAGAATAATTGCTACTGAGCTATATTATAGGTCTTGGCCATGAAGGGGTGATATTAAGTGGCACATAATCTTTTGAGAAAGCAGGGTCGCTTTTGGCCCAAACCGAGTTCGACCTGGACTAGACTAAACAAGTACTTCTTGGTGCTGCGTCTGCAGCTCCAGCATGCGGAGGCGTTTGGATTTAATTATTAGATCATGATACCATACTTCACATACATCATTTCTTCATTTGCTTGTCAACAATTATTTGTATGTTATAGATTCAAACTCATAGAAAGATGAGTTCTGTTCAGAACTTGCATATGGAAAGAAAATGTACTTATCATGCACAACAATTGATAAGCAAATTTCACACTTAGACGGTGGAAATTTGGATGGAAAACATGAGAACTTTTCTTAACAAACAAACATACATCATACGTAAAGACTAATAGCAAATTGTACAACTCCAAGCCTACATTCATTTCTTCAAGAAAGTCCTCTCAGCTGGTGCAACTCTCATTCATGAATTATGGGTCCAAAACCATTATCTCTGCACGCTTTGAATCACGCTTAAACAGAAGTAAATCTTTTACGAGCTTAAAAGAACCATCGACAGAAGCAGGTTGAACAGTCATTCTCTCAAGCACAGGTGAACTTAGAAGCAGAGATTCGATGAAATCTAGTTGAGCTTTTACACCAGAGATCTTGGTTATTTCCACAAGCCGCAGTTGAGTGTATGCACAGTTGTAGTTGTCATATAAACAAGATTCCACTTCTCCCACAGCAGCGTGATCCTTTTCAGGGTCCACCTACAAGAGCTCTGTAGCATTAAAATCTGGAAGTTTTGACAATATAGATGTCAAAACTAATTAAAATATTTTATGGTAGAAATTCTTAACTCGGCAGAAAAAAACTAACCAAAATTTTCAGTTCTTGTAGCGCAGGACAGCTTCTCATAAGACATAAGACAGTTGAAATTTCATCCGGATTGTCAAAGTTCATGTCTAAAGAAAGAAAATTGAGATATTGGCATGGCTTAGGGAGCTTCTCTGGCAAGGCACCAATAGACAAGTACTGCAGCAGAATGTAAGCAGCAAATTAACAACATATCAATGAATACGGTCAAATTCCTATGGCAATGTCAATGATCACTAAATAACTTATGAAACTTCCCAGTCAAAACCATTACTTTTAGAAAGTTTCTCTTTATTGTGAGCCTTCGAATTTGAGGCAGCTGGTGATCAAAAAACTTGAGCAAATTCCCAAAACTATTACAATTCCCTCTTTGATCAACAATGACCTGCAAATCAAAGGAAGCATCCACAAGATTTGAGGAACCCACGAGGTTAAAATCTTCGAAGTCCCCTTCTATGCAAATAAACCGGAGCTTCGGTGCATCAATTTTGAGATTGGTGAAACCCTCACATATTTGCAATTTCAATATCTCAAGCAGAGGACTGCAACCAATCAAGTTGTCAAAAACATCTTGGGACAAAGTAACACACCAAAGATCAAGACTCTTCAAGCTGCCAAAGCCTTTGAATGTGGAAGGAGGGTTGTTTAGGAAACAATTGAATAAGTCTAAACGAATGATATCTTGAAAAGAAAACAAACATGACGGAATGTTGTAGAAGTCCCCTTTAAAATGGTAAAGTATCATCTCTTTGATGACAGGGTTTCTGGATAGGTGAAAAATCCATCGATCTATATCCCCAGTGGCTAGCTTACCTGTGAAAAAAAGCTTGAACTTGCGTATGGGACCTTTATGGAGTAGGAGTACATGATCAACAATATTCACAAAGCTGAAGGTTGGATGACTTTTAGTCGAGACACAGTTACTAGTAAACACAAGGTCTTGAAGCATATCCGATTTGTGCCTCCATTTTCTGGATAAAATACTTGTCCTTACTGCCTCCTTAAGTGGCAAACCTGACAAAATCTTTTCTGTAACATCATTTGGTAAACTGCTAATTCTATCCAACTCCATTTCCAGTACCAGCACACTCTAACTTGATCAGTGCAAAGGAGGAAGGAACATATATTTGGGAGAACAGTCAAACATGATCTTGCTAGGAATTATTCTGAATAAATTGCTTGATATCAAAGGAATTAGAACATACCTAACTAATGATGACCCGGATCTTGGCAGAGCTTCGTCTAGATCTAGTTATGTCCGGGACTCTTACTTTACGTTTTTTTTTTGGGATAAAACTCTTACTTTACTTTTGAGCGTTCTTGTTCTACTGTTTTTGTAACTTTGTACTGTGCGATGCTTTGGCTTTTCTTTGCTTTACCTAAAGCATACGATAAAGTAATTCCTGCCCCGGCTTTTTGGGCTTAGAAAAAAAAGAAAAAAAAGAGAGAGATATTCCAGAAATGCTTTTACTTTAATGGGATGTTTGTGTTTGGAATTATTTTAATTCATTTAAGACAGTGTTTGTACTTTGTAAGGGATTCTTACGTAGGACAAACGTATCACGTGACCGATAGGACTACCTAATCAGTGAATATGTAAGGGGATATTTTAAGTATTTTTTTTATTTATGAGAATATGGATATTTTAAGTATTTCATTGTAATAAATAAAGATAAATTTGAAATATATTTAAAATTTTCTAAATTTTAATTTGGCTACCCCACCGGTATGTCTATGTAAGAATTTTTCAAATGTTGTCTGGATGAGGGATAATACAGATTCAATTTTGGTAGTGATACCACCATTCAGTACAGAATTGTCATGTGTTACAAAATATAATTATGGTTAATCATAATGTTTTATTAAAAAAAATTTCAATTAATTTTATATGACGTGACAAGTTTTAATAAGATAGTGATATTATTACAAAATAAAAGTGGTGAGCAAATTTGAATCCGGACAACACGGGGAGATGACATTTTGGTGGAACTAAAAATCCCAGGTGGAAAATCTCTCGTTTGGTAAACAAAACAGGTCCCTCATCTCCCTCGCAGGCGTGATTTTGAAATTCTAGAACGCGAAGAACGGCGACTACCTAACGTCTCGATTTTTCGCTCTCTCTTCTTCTTGCATCGATCGCTGATCTCCAGGTTCGATCTCCACCTTGGACTTTCGTTTCTCTTTGTATAATAGGGTTTGATCGTTGAGTTTTGGATCTTTTCATCTCTAATTTGATCGATCCATGGTTAGGTTTCATCTGTGTTTATGGTTTTGTTATGTAATTTGATTTCATTGACTGCTGGCTTGTGTTTCTTTCATTAGAATTATGGTTTCTGTGATTTCTGCAACTGGGTTAGCTGCAAATGCCTCATTTTGGGTTTGGGTTTTTGGAGAACTGTTTTTGGAGAATCATACACACCAAGCTTGTGATGAGTTGCATCCCAGAAATTTGGATTGTCTTGATGATATTGTATATCTCTGTGATTGAATTTGATAGCGGATATGATTAGGAAGATGGTTCCGTAGGTAATGATTTTTTTGTTCTTTGTATTGACAGGTCCATGGTGTCCAATACGAAACCTTAGTATAGATAAATCAGCAAGTTAGTCCTTTGCTTGTTGGAAGTTGAATTATATATAGTATTTCAGACCAAAAAAAACAGGGATATATGGATCAACACACTTTTCTCTATCCAGTCTCAGGAGCTCGTTTATATTGTATAGCCATTGCTGTGTTTATGGTCGCTAATAGCTTGATTTCAAATACAAACCTAATGTGTGCAATGGTACATTGCTCATCTAGTCACCGTGGAAATCCTAATGTTTCACGATGCTCAAGAACTTCTTCTTCCTTTGTGTATTGTAGTCAGTTATTTACTAGTTCACAGTATGGACAAATTATGGCTCCTCGTGAGAAGAGCGGACAAGAATGATTTATTGATGGGGATCCTGATATCATCTTCCCCATCTACTAGTCTTGAAATGTTATCGTCTGCAACATTTCTTTTCTGGTCAATCTCTTGAAGTAAGAGGACTGACCTTGCGAGTCTCGGCTTCACTTCTTTCTTGGCTAGTACGCAAATATATGCAGTTGTTCTTGCTGCTTTGGCTACACCGAGAACTTACTTGATTACTTTTTCTGTGGTTTCTGTTAGACTTGGGGATTAGATTGACTACAAGCTTAATTTGATCCTATTGTTCCTATTTCACTGTTCATATTAGCGTATCAAACTTGATACTCTATCTTTAAATTTGAAGTGAATATGATTCTTTTGTAATACTAATACCCTTTTGATCTAATTTTGAGTACTGGAATTTCTCGGATGTGGTTGTGGAATTGGAACTAGTTCTAGATTCTGAATTCCTAGCTAGCTGTTTGATTCATTTCTGTATAACTAGCCAGATTAGAAGGCATATCCCATCAGAATCTGAGATGGTTTCTCAGATTTGGGTCATTCTTCTTGAAAGTATTCAATGAAAGGTTTGCTCTTGGGCGCCTCCACCTTTAACCCAGTCCATTCCCCTCCTGTCCTTCCTCCAAACAATAATCGTGGTCAGGAATGTCTTTTAACTGGCGTGTGCGATGATATTTCATGACAGATCTATCCACATATGTTACTAGTCAATCAATGCCTCGGGAAACTTTGTAGACATCTATTGCTTCAATCGGAGAGTGTGCTATAGATACATGTTTTTCACAATACTTTCCTCTTGATACTGTGTTTGAAATACTTGCCTCTTAGAGCAGTTCTTGGTGGTCTTTCTTTACGTCTCCTTTTCTTTTTTTCTTTCCCATTTCCAATGATTGCTCTTCTTTTGTTTGCTTACATTAAGAGTTACTTTGTCAGAGATTCCTTTGTTCTCAAATTAAAGTTACTGACTAAAAATTGTACATCCTTTCAGGTTGGAAATGTTAATGTGTTGTGCTGCAGCTACTATGACAATGGAGAAGAAAATAGAAATTTCCAGAGGATGCATTTATTCAATGCTTGAAGAGTGAGTATTTTAGTGTAAAATGAGTTTTTTTTGTATTATGTAAACTGTTATTTGCATCTATCTATCAAATAATTTTGTTTTCAAGGCTTAGCTATTTGCACTACAAATGTTTTCAATTGCAAGCATTGAATTTCTAAGACTGTCTTCCTTTTCAGGCATGTGCATTTATAAGATTTGAAAAAGAAAATTTAGATTAACCATGCTAACAAACTTGACCTCTGCTGCAGGGACTACAAGAAATCAAATTTTCAACCACAACTTGAGACAAAGTAACAAAGTGCATCAACCTTGAGATTTGTGAAACCATCACAATGTCGCACTGTTAATCTCTTAAGCAGAGGACTACAAGAAATCAAATTTTCAACCACAAATGGTTAGGTATTTCCAAGTCCTGAAGCCTCAGAATATGGACGGAGGGCTTAGCAAACACCTACCTATGTAACTCTAAACAAACAATATCTTGGCAAGAGAACAAACATGATGGCATGTTCTAACGACTCGATGCCCGCAGATATAGTATGAACCGTTTGATAGAATTTCTTGATAGATGAGTCACCCATCGATCAATATCATGACTTGGTGTTGGCACTTATAAATTATAATAAAGCTGGAACTTGCGTAAGGGGCCAATATGAAGTAAAAGTACATAATCAACAGCGTTCACAGATGTTGTACGGCTTTGAGTCTAGAGACATTTGGATCTTGAAGCATAGCCAATTTGTACCTCCACTTGCTGGACAAGACAGTTCTTGTTGCCTCCCCAAGCGGCAAACGTGATACAATATTTTCCGTGACATCATCTGGCGAATTGCTAATTCTATCCAACTTCTTCAGCTCTTTGCACCCTAACTCACCAACTCAAACCAGAGCAGTTACAGGAGTTTAGATGATGAAGATCGACAGGTGCTACCAGCCTACCAAGCACGCCTTTAATATTGCTGGCCCTTCTTAATCTATTGCTTCGAATCCGAGTACTAAATCTCCATGTTTAATTGTAACTGAAATCCCCAATGATCTTCTTTCCTTCCTTGTATCCATCTCTGATTTAAGTTGGAGACTTTCAATCAATTTGATCGGAACCGCAGTATACCTTGGCTCCCTTTTCTACTGGTCGAAAATTTCTCTTAATTACTAGAATAATTGCTACTGAGCTATATTAAAGGTCTTGGCCATGAATTTACCAGGCAAGGAGTGATATTAAGTGGCACATAATCTTTTGAGAAAGCAGGGTCGAGCCTGCTCGGTTTTTGGCCCAAACCGAGTTCGACCTGGACTAGACTAAACAAGTTCTTGGTGCTGCGTCGGCAGCTCCTGCATGCGGAGGCGTTTGCATTTAATTATTAGATATGAATCAAAGATATGATACCATACTTCACATGCATCATTTCTTCAATTGCTTGTCAATAATTATTTGTATGTTATAGAACTAGATTCAATCTTATAGAAAGATGAATTCTGTCCAGAACTTGCATATGGAAAGAAAATGTACTTATCATGCACAACAATTGATAAGCAAATTTCACACTTAGACGGTGGAAATTTGGATGGAAAACATGAGAACTTTTCTTAACAAACAAACATACATCATACGTAAAGACTAATAGCAAATTGTACAACTCCAAGCCTACATTCATTTCTTCAAGAAAGTCCTCTCAGCTGGTGCAACTCTCATTCATGAATTATGGGTCCAAAACCATTATCTCTGCACGCTTTGAATTACGCTTAAACAGAAGTAAATCTTTTACTAGCTTCAAAAAACCATCGACAGAAGCAGGTTGAACAGTCATTCTCTCAAGCACAGGTGAACTTAGAAGCTTCCAATCAATTTGATCGCAACTGCAGCCCCAAAACCGTATCTTGCCTCCTTTTTACTGGTCGAAAATTTCTCTCACACTACTGAGCTATATTATAGGTCTTAGCCATGAACTTACCAAGCAAGGAGGTGCTATTAATGTGGCACACACCATTCATGGTGCTGCATCTGTAGCACCTGCATGTGGAGGCGTTTGCCTCTAATTATCAGACATGAATCAAAGATGTGATCCCATACTTCACATGCATCGTTTATTCAATTACTTGTCATCAATTATTTGTATGTCAAAGATTCAAACCCATAGAAGTTCTTCTTTAGATGAATTCTGTTCGGAACTTGCATATCGGCTGAAAATGTACTTAACATGCAGAACAGTTGACAAGCAAACTTCACACTTAAACTCTGGAAATTTAAATAGAAAATATGAAAACTTGTCTCAGCAAACAGACATATACACATCATATATAAAGACTAGTAGCGAACTGTACTCCAAGCCCACATTCATCCCTGCTAGAAAGTCCTCTCAGGCTCTCAGCTACCTCAACTCTCAGTGATGAATTATGGGTCCAAAAGCATTATCTCTGCACGCCTTGAATCACGCTTAAACAGAAGTAAATCTTTTACTAGCTTTGAAAAACCATCGAGAGAAGCAGGTTGAACAGTCATTCTCTCAAGTACAGGTGAACTTAGAAGTAGAAATTTGATGAAATCTAGTTGAGCTTGTACACAAGAGATTTTGGTAATTTTCACAAGCCGCAGTTGAGTGTATGCACAGTTGTAGTTGTCATATAAACAAGATTCCACTTCTCCCACAGCATCGTGATCCTTTTCAGGGTCCACCTACAAGAGCTCTGTAGCATCAAAATCTGGAAGTTTTGACAAAATAGTTGTCAAAACTATTTAAAAAAAATAAAAAAGCAGAAATTTTTAACTCAGCAGAAAAAAACTAACCAAAATTTGTAATTCTTGTAGAGTAGGGGAGCTTCTCAGAAGGCATAAGACAGTTGAAATTTCATCCAGCTTGTCGAAGTTCATGTCTAAAGAAAGAAAATTGAGATATTGGCATGGTTTAGGGAGCTTCAATGGCAAGGCACCAATAGACAAGTACTGCAGCAGAATGTAAACAGCAAATTAACAACACATCAATGAATATGGTCAAATTCCTATGGCAATGTCAATGATCACAAAATAACTTATGAAACTTCCCATTCAAAACCATTACTTTTAGAAAGTTGCTCTTTATTGTGAGCCTTCGAATATGAGACAGCTGGTGATCAAAAAACCTGAGCAAATTCCCAGAATTACTACAATTCCCTCTTTGATCAACAATAATCTGCAAATCAAAGGAAGCATCCACAAGATTTGAGGAATCTACGAACTCAAACTCTACAAAGACCCCTATTATGTCAATCAACCGGAGCTTCGGTGCATCAATCTTGAGATTGGTGAAACCATCACAACTTATCAACATCAATATCTCAAGTAGAGGGCTGCAACCAATCAAGTTCTCAAACACATCTTGGGCCATGATAACATTCTCAAGAATAAGGGTCTTCAAACTCCTGAAGCCTTTGCATGTAGACGGAGGAGGGTTTAGCAAACACCTGAATAATTCCAAATAAGCAATATCTTGACAAAAAAACAAACATGATGGAATGTTGTAGGGATTCCCTATCCAAAACTCAATTATCATCTCTTTGATGACAGGGTTTCTCGTTAGATGCAATATCCATCTGTCCATGTCTCTAGTGGCTAGCGTCTCTTTGCGAGAAAGCTTGAACTTGCGTATGGGGCCAGTGTGGACTAAGAGTACATGATCAACGATATTCACAAAGCTGCAGGTTGGATGACTTTGAGTCGAGACACACTGATCATCAAACACTAGATCTTGAAGCCTTTCTGATTTGTACCTCCACTTTCTGGATAAAATACTTGTCCTTACTGCCTCCTTAAGCGGCAAACGTGCCAAAATGTTTTCTGTAACATCATCTGGTAAACTGGTAATTCTATCAAACTCCATTTTCAGTCCTATGGCAGCACACTCCAACTTGATCACTGCAGAGGAACGGATATATATTTGGGAAAGCACTCGAACATGATGTAGCTAGGAATTATTCCGAATATATTGCTTGATATATATCAAAGGAATTAGAACATTACCTAAGTGATGATGACCCGGATCTCTTGGCAGAGCTTCGTCTAGATCTAGTTATGTCCGGGAGTCTTACTTTACTCTTAGACTGTTCTTGTTCTCCTGTGTTTGTAACTTCGTACTGTAGGGTGCTGCGGCTTTTCTTTGCTTTTACCTAAGCATCCGATAAGTGCGCTCGTCATTTTATTTACTACGAAGCTGTTTTCCTGCCCTGACCTTTTGGGCTTAAAAAAAGGAAGGCAAAAAAAGAGACAGAGTCCAAATGAAATTTAGCATTTGGCATTGGTTTTTGAATCGTCGATGAACAGAAGCCCAGGTCACAAAGAAAAACCCATTCCGACCCTCTCGTGTTCAAGTGTATTGGGAATCTAGAGCTCGATCGAAATAGTATGGAAATAGTTACAGATGTTCTTTCTATTACCAAAACTAATTGACTAGCAGCTAGCCAAATTTCACATGTCATATACGAAAAATATTTTCTAGTACTCCATTAATTGAGTAATGTAGTCGTCGTGGTCAGCTCTAAGGAGAATGCATATATGGAAAGTGCATTGGTACCTTGGCTGAACAAGCTAAAGAGGTGCTCTGCATTTGTTCGATGACTTTCTCATCAATTATTTGCAAGTCAAATATACACAGCAACTGAAAGCATAGCTGAGAAGCGAGAAGGGTTTCTGATGATGAAACCGACATTGTTATTACATTAAAGAGACTCCTACTACACCCAAACTTTTCTTACTAGGTTCGGACCTTTCATTACTCTTGACAGAAAATGTAACCTGATACATAATTCCGTAAGCAAATTCAACTAATAATGACAGTCGAATTCTTGATATACTTTGGACTTGTACCAAAAGGGACAACTCCAAGCCAAATTCATTTCTACAAGAAGTCTAGAACCTCTTAGCTGCTTCAATTCATTGATGAATTATGGGTCCAGAAGAATAATCTCTGCATGCTTTGATTCACGTTTAAACTGAAGTAGCTCTTTTACTAGTTTTGGAAAACCATCCACAGTAGCAGGCTCAGGAAATCGAGGAGGCGTGATAGTCATTCTCTCAAGAAGAGGTGAACTTAAAAGGAGAAATCTGATGAAATCTAGTTCAGCTTTAACACCAGAGATCCCAGTTATTTTCACGAGTCGCAGTTGAGAAAGTGTGCAATTGCAGCTCACATCCAAACAAGAAGACTTCACTTCTTCGACAACAGTGTGTCTCCTTTCGAGTTTCTTTCTCCGATCCATCTACAAGAGGTCTATAGCATTAAAACTGGAAGTTTTGGCAAATAGCTGTCTAAACTAATTGCATATTTTCGAAACTAATTATATATTTTAAAGTAAAGTTGGTACAAAATTTAAAGACAGCAGAATCAACTCACCACAATTTCTAGCTCTTGTAGAGCAGGGAAGCTTCTCAGAAGGCATAGAGCAGTTGGAATTGCATCCGGATCGTCGAAGCTTATGTCTATAGAAAGAGCATTCAGATATTGACATGGTTTATTGAGCTTTTCTGGCAAAGAGCCCAGAGACAAATACTGAAGAAGAACACAAAAAATTCAATAAATATGGTTAAATTCAAATGACAATGTTGAACATCAAGTTAAAAATTTGCAATCACATTACCTCTAAAAAGAGCCACTTAATTTCAAGCCTTCGAATATGAGGTAGGTGATCAAAGATCTTGAGCAAATTGCTAGAACCGCAAGCAGGAATCCAACTGTCAGGAAGCCATATTTGGTCATCATGGATGGTCATATAAATTTCAGCCTCAGTAATACTTAAGGCACTCTCAAGGTTAACGACATCGAAAGCACCTAAAACGTGCAAATATTGGAGATTTGGTGCATCAATATTGAGATCGGTGACATCATCACAATGTCGCAATGTTAATCTCTCAAGCAGAGGACTGCAACGAATCAAATTTTCAAACACATCTTGGGCCACGTCAACAGCGTGGAGTTGAAGACTCTTCAAGCTCTTGAACCCTTTGAATGTTGACGGAGGTTTGAGCAAACACTTGAGTAACTCCAAGTGAACAAGACCTTGACATGAAAACAGAGAGAACGGAATGTTGTATTCATGGTCTTCCCAAAGTATAAGTATCAACTCTTTGATAGAGTTTCTTGATAGATGAGTAATCCATCGATCAATATCTCTAGAGGCTACCTCATCCATAGTACAGCAAAGCTTGAACTTGCGTATGGGGACAATATGAACTAAGAGTACATGATCAATCATGTTCACAAACTCTCGATAATCGTCATCATCAAACTCTCGATTTTGGCTTCTCCCCCAGGGAGACTCATCAAATTCTAGATCTTGAAGCATGGCTGATTTGTACCTCCACTTGCTGGATAAAACACTAGTCCTCACTGCCTCCCTAAGCGGCATACATGACAAAATCTTTTCTGTGCATTGTTGCAACGTAGCTGAACATAAGCCCAGGTCACAAAGAAAAACCCATTCCGACCCTCTCGTGTTCAAGTGTATTGGGAATCTAGAGCACGATCGAAATAGTAGGGAAATAGTTACAGGATGTACTTTCTATTACTAAAACTAATGAGTAACAGCTAGGCAAATTTCACATGTCGTATACAAAAAATATTTTCTAGTTCTCCATTTATTGAGCAATGGAGTCGTCGTGGTCAGCTCTAGGAGAATGCATGCAAAGTGCATTGGTACCTTGGCTGAAGTGCTGGACAAGCTAGAGGTGCTCTGCATTTGTTCAATGACTTCCTCATCAATTATTTGCATGTCAAAGATACACAGCCATTGAAACCATCAATTTAAGCTGAGAAGCGAGAAGGGTTCTGATGATGAACCGACATTGTTATTACATTAAAGAGACTGCTACAACACCCAAATTTTTCTTACTAGGTTCGGACCTTTCATTACTCTGACAGAAAATGTAACATGATACATAATTTCATAAGCAAATTCAACTAATAACGACAGTGGAATTAAGGGTCCAGGAGAATAATCTCCGCATGCTTTGATTCACGTTTAAACTGGAGTAGCTCTTTTACTAGTTTCGGAAAACCATCCACAGAAGCAGGCTTAGGAAATCGAGGAGGTGTGATAGTCATTCTCTCAAGCAGAGGTGAACTTAAAAGTAGAAATCTGATGAAATCTAGTTCAGCTTTAACACCGGAGATGTCAGTTATTTTCACAAGTCGCAGTTGAGAAAGTGTGCAATTGTAGCTCACATCTAAACAAGAACATTTCTGTTCTTCGACAACCCAGGGTCTCCTTGTGAGTTTCTTTCTGCCATCCATCTACAAAAGGTCTATAGCATTAAAACTGAAAGTTTTGGCAAATAACTGTCTAAACTAATATGATAGTTTACCGTAAAGTTGGTACAAACTAAATTTTAAGTCAGCGGAATCAACTCACAAGAATTTCTAATTCCTGTAGAGCAGGGGAGCTTCTCAGAATGCATAGAGCAGTTAGAATTGCATCCGGATCATCGAAGCATATTTCTATAGAAAGAACATTCAGATATTCACATGATTTAGGAAGCTTTTCGGGCAAGGCACCAAGAGACAGATACTGATCGATGCACAAAAGAACATACTTAGTTAAATATGGATCAGATTCCAATGGCAATGTCAAAGATCATTAAATAGAAGTATAAAATTGGCTACCAAATACATTACCTTTAAACAGTGCAACTTAATTGCGAGCTTTCGAATGTAAGGGAGGTGATCAAAAATCTTGTGCAAATTGCTAGAACTGCTAGGAAACCAACTTTCAGGAACCCATCTTTGGTTAGGACCATCAGTATAGATGGTCACACCGATTGAAGCATCCGTAAGATTTTGGGTACTTTTGAGATTGACAACATCAAAGATACCTAAAATGTTTAAAAATTTGAGATTTGGTGCATCAATATTGAGAGTGGTGACACTATCACAATGTAGCAATATTAATCTCTCAAGCAGAGGACTGCAACATATCAAATTTTCAAACACATTTTGGGCCACGGTGATGCCCACAAGTTGAAGGCTCTTCAAGCTCCTGAATCCATTGAACGTTGACGGAGGTTTGAGCCAAACCTCAGTTAAATTTGAATCCATGAGAAAATATTTAGTTAAATCCAAAAGAACGAGATCTTGACAAGAAAACACACATAATGGAATGTGGTATTCAGATACCCAGAGACCAAGTACCAACTCTTTGATCGAGTTTCTTGATAGATGAGTAAGCCATCGATCAAGATCTCTAGTGGCTACCTCATCAGCAAACAGAGCGAACTTGCGAATGGGGCCAATATGAAGTAAGAGTACATGATCAACCATGTTCACAAAGGTTGTTTGGATTTGATCATCATAGTCATCGACCTCCCGATTTTGGCTTTCCCTCCAGTCATATTCATTAAATTTTAGATCTTGAAGCATGGCCGATTTGTACCTCCACTTGCTGGATAAAACACTTGTCCTCACTGCTTCCCTAAGCGGCAAACGTGACAAAATCTTTTCTGTGACATCATTTGGTAAACTGCTAATTCTGTCCAACTCCATCTTTAGTACCAGCACACTAAAACTCCATCACTGCAAATGAGGAAGGGATATCTAGTTGATGCAATACTTGAATATGATCCTGCTAGGAATTCTTCTCTGAATTGCTTACTATATTGATTGACATACCTCAAAGGAGTTAGAACATACCTAAGCGTCAACCCGGATCTCGGCGGAGCTTCGTTTACATCTAGTTCTGTCCCAGAGTCTACTTTTGACTGTTCTTGTTCTCCTCTCTTTTTAACTTTGTATCATGCTTTGCCTTTTCTTTCCTTAATGCCCTTTGTGAGCTGTTTCCCTCCTGCCCTGGCCATTTGGGCTTTTTTTAAACCAAAAAGAAAAGGCGTACGTCCAACGTGAAGTTTTTTATGCCATTTTATAACCCATGCGGCCATGCCCAATATCAACGAAAGTGCCGTACCCCCTCCGATGACAAACGAAAGGAACTTGATGACTTTAGACTCTTACATGAGAAGCTAGCTAGGATAGATGAAATCAGGTGGCAGTTCCACCATCCAATACCATGCCTAAAAAGAAGGGTAAGCACATATAGCAATGTCGTGAGCTACATTCTTGCAACTTCAATGAAAGTACGGCCAGGTGACAAAGATAACCCTTTCTGACGCTCGATCTAGTGTTTAAGAGTATTGCGAATCTAGAGCTGGAACGAGATAGTAAGCAAACTATTACACAGGACTTTTCTATTACCACAACTAATTGAGTAATGCTAGCCCTATTTAACCTGTCATATACAAAAGAAGTTTTCAAGTAAACACAATTTAACGTGGAGTCGTC
>BDJD01010673.1:4702-15175 GCA_002564525.1 Rosa multiflora
AGTCATCAACATTCCAGGCTTTAAAATCCCTCTGATGTATTTCCATACCTATTTAAATGTTACCAAAAAGCCACCAGTTGGTTTCCTCTCCAGGATATTATAACTTAAGAAGCAACATATTGACATAAAGAAATTGCACCTGGCGATGAACTTCTGCAGCTCGACGAACTGAATTATATAATGGTTTTTCAAGGCGCTCCAACTCCCTCTTCTCTTCAGAAGTAGTCCTCCACAAGTTGCTGAAACACAATACAAAATTTGAGCTAAAATCTTCAATAAAATATGAAACAAAAATGCAAGACCTACAACGATCAAGTATCGTGCAAACTAGAAAACTGGGATACAATTAATTTACAGGATAATAAATCTAATAAGAGTATATTCCATTACTGTGTGTTCGATGCTTCTGGTCATGCATCTCCAATGAATTCCTCAATCGGATACTGAGATTGGAAATCAGTTTCACTGCACTTATATCAACTCCCCCCACCCCAAAACAAAACAAAACATAAAAAAATAAACAAAAAACAAAAAACAAATTCTTGATCATCATATTCTAAGTTGCAGAGAACATTACAAATTTGACCATAATTTTTAGTGGATTACAAAATCACAACCCCTAGAAAAGTGCCTAAAAGCTTTGAAATATGTAAAGTTGCGAGAAAACAGCATATACTCACTCATCTCTGTATTGTTGAATTTCGCCCTCAGGAAACTCCCCATGTGGGAACAGATCAATAAGAGGAATGGATGGTGGATCAGTTTGCCTACTTGTAGATTGTGGAGCAGTTTGCCTAGTTGTAGATTGTGGATCAGTATGCTCTGCCTGTGATTTCTTTTTCCTGCACATAAGAAAATACATTATCAGCTTTCTAGTGAAATTGTTCTGAATAAACTTATAAAAACCAGAAATGTTCCTTACTTGCTCTTATTTTTCTTCTTCTTTTTTGAAACATCTGCACAATGAAAACATTAGGAACACATCAACAAATTGGAGCATAAAACAATAAAGTTGTCCAGCAAAGGTAGAACTCCACTTAATATTAAAGTTAATTCACAATACTAAGAACTTCCAATTATAATAAGGCAGAGATACTATGGAACTCTTAACCCTGGAAGAGGATCACCCACTTGCTACCCTAGGGATTCTTAGGTACAAAACTTGTGACTGAAGAAATAAATGGAAGGACTATATACCTGAAGATTAAGTGATTGATATAAACTGAAGGTTCTTTAATCCTTACTGAAACAACCTCGTGCAAACGACATAGAGCAAATCAATCAAATTGCAAGAGATAGAAAATAAGCAAAAGGCTAAAAATTAATGTCAATCACCAAATGATAAGAAATCGTCTATACAGAAGCAAATTTCATGTATCATTCAAATAAGGAATTATAGTGAATTGAAACAATTGAAGTATGCTCATTGACACGTCTACAATACTGATTTCTAATTTCCAACTCCTTCATGTTCACTGAGTCATATTTCAAACAGTCAATCTATAAACAAAGATAGCACTTGGTCGATTTATCCCCTAGCCATAAGCACAGAAAACATAAATACAAATACATATGGATACAAAAGAGAAATGTAAGATAACAGGGACTCGCGGTACACCAAAATGTAGAATGGCCTAAAGTTCATACACCATTTGTGAAGATATCCCTAAAAGAAACAAATGAAAATGGAAATCCAAAGCAAAGTTAAGAAGCTAGGCACAGGAAGAAGGCAGCTAAACCCAAAAACCAAAATGAAGAAACAAAGCCTACACAATACTTCTGCTGATATGAAGGAGCCAGCATACCTCATATTCCTTTTTTACTAAGGTTCCTTATAGATCAGGACATATGCAAAAGAATAGCTAGCCAGCCAACGCTTATTCTAGAATCATAGGCATATTGTTTTCTAAGTCTCTGTATTAATTAGCTAGGCTTAGGCTATATGCATGTAGTCCTAAGTGAAGCATATTAGATCAACATTCCTAGTCTGAAAAGACAACAATGGCAAACGTTCAAAAGAATACTTGGGAAAAAATAATCACTTTAGAAGATACTGACCTCGACCCCAAGTAAACCAGATGATCAGATACATGTTTAAAACTCTTGAGTAGAAAATCTAATATAGCTTGAAAGAACAAATATTACTTGGGATAAGAAGAAAGTGCATCTGGTGATTGTTTGGAGTCTGTTTGCAGCTGCAAGGTGAACACAGCAAATAATAAGTAAATAGACAACTACTGAAAAATTCTCACATTCTCATACTTTAAACCAAAAAAATCTTCCTTCTCATACTGTAAAACATTGAACTTGCATATGAAGACAGTAATCAAAAGCATGTTTAATTATATATGTACATTAATTCAAACTTCAAATATTTTTAAGAAACTAATACAGTCCCAAGATATTTCAGTTTGTTCATGACTGACTCACAGAATGAGATCCACTTTGGAGTACATATTCTACAGCAGCATGAGAAAACAAACCAAATCTGTCCACATCATTCTTAGAACCATATATACAACCCAAGGAAAAAAAAATCTCAGTCAAATTCTATCCATCAACAACTCATTGGAATAAGATTAGTTCCCTTACAATGACCCCTGCCACCATGTCCTTGGCTCCGGGATGAGGGAAATCACATCACCTGTTACAAAACTGTAGGAAGATCTCCAGAAATTCACGTAAGGAAGTATCACTAGCCACTGAAAGTAATGTGAACCAAGAACAACAGCGGTCAGAGATCAATAAACAAAATTCAAAACTGAGAAAACATAAATGCTAATAGTTCTTTCATCAAATTATGATAAGACAAATCCACCAATACCTTGTTTCCAAAATTCCTTAGGGTTTAGCTTGAGCAATCTAGAAAGCTCTCTATTGAGAAGATCGACGACACTCTGAGATTCCACGGCATCTAATCCACCTTCGTTGGCACCTAGGCTAGCGGAAACCGCCTCATCTTGGGGCAAGTAATTCACAAAATTTCCCTTGGTCGACACCCACTCGCCTCTCTCTCCCATCCGAACCCTACTACTGCTACTACTACTCTCCGGCGGCGCAGAAGCAGCAACACTTGAAACTTCGGCATTGGACGGCTGGGACAGCAATTGCCGAAGAGAGGCAGAGAGAGTGGAATTTGGGGATTTAGGGCTTCTGGGACGATTCTGGCCTTGATTTTTGGGAACGAAGACCTTTTGGGTTTTGGCGAAACCCTTGCTTCCTCCGGCTTGCCTATTGGTGTTGCCTTGAGGGTTTCGGTGACTCCACATGGCCTAGAAGATCCCAATCGAATTTCTAGAGAGCTCTACTGGTTGCTGGAGAGCTCCATAATCCGAACGTGAAAGATGAAATAGAGACTAGCAAGAAGAAGAAGGAGAGGCTAAGAAGAATAATCAAGAGAGTAAGAATCGAGATCTTATAGAGCTGAGAAAGCTGATGAGTCCCAGGGACAGAGGTCAAAAAGCACAAGTCGCGGGTTCTAGGTCGGGTTGAGAGAGCAGTGTGAGAAGGAGAGAAAATCACTTGATTTGTGAGGGATAGATCGAGGTCAAAAAGCATAAGTCAAAATAACTCAAAATTTTTTAAAACAACATCCACACTACGACAACATTTAAATGTTGTCTGAATGTCAAAACATTTTCTAGTCAATTAGGGCTTGGCTATTTGAGAGGGAAAAGCACTTCTCAACTTTTGGATATCCCTCCAAATTTGAGATAGGAAATCACCACTTTCTACAACTACACAAATGTGTTGTCTGAATGCTCACCATTTATCCAAATGTGTCGTCTGAAGGCCTTTTTGGCATAGTGTATGATTTGTTCTTAGGTAGTTAATTCTAGACTTATCCGGTTGGAATTGATAACATTAAAGGAGTGTAAACCTTTGTAGTCTTATCCGGATGCAAAGAGAGTAATTGGCAGATTAGAATAGCATCACTTGTATTTAAACTTTAAGACTTGCAAGGGAGGTTAATAGTAGACAATCCAACCGCTAACTTCATCAATTATATTACTAGTTTAGTTTAGAGTAGTTTTGTTTAAATTTGAGCCTCTAGTTGTTTTAAATTCAAAACTATTTAAAAACCAAAATTAAATCACTATTCCATCTTGCACATACTCACCATGAGCTTAGATTTTCTTGTGATTCTAGGTTCATGATTGTACATTTTCATATTGTAGCTCTCCTTAGGTTCACACCCTATCTAGTGAAATGAATCCAATCCTCGTGGGTTCGACAATCTTTATTAAATCTTTATACTATTACTTGTACCCCTTATACTTGAGGGTGGTTATTTGGCTAACATACTGTTGCCGAGTTTTTTCACATCAGCAGATACAGAATAAATAAATGTCGGTATTCCCAAATTCTTTGCCGTAACCGTATTGGACTTTCCAATTACCGAAAGTTCGGTATATCAAACTCAACAATAAGTTTTGGTCGGCATTAAAAGCTCCGATCATCGGAATTTGGAGCCAGCAAATGATTGCAGAGCTAGAATCCAACTATGTAACAAGAAATATGTATATAGAGGCAACCTTAGATCTATAGATCTTGAGGTTCATGAACCTCAAATTTGTAAACCAAGTGAAGGATATGAGCATTGCAGTATGAGGAGAAAGAAGAAAGAGAAACTAAGGTTTAATTTTTTTATGAAGTAGAACTAAGGTTGAAGAAGAAAGAAACGAAGAAGAGACAGAAGAAAACAAATAGAGGAGGAGGAGAGAGAGAGAGAATAAAGGGTGGTAGATGGTTTTCACTTTTCAGAGTTCAAAATTCAATGAGATAAGGTTGCTAATTGTTATCAGTTTTTTTTTTTTGTGTGAAAAAGATGATTAAAGGATTTCACTCCTACCCCCATGGTGACTCGAACCCATGACTTCGTCATTATGTAGTGGGTGCTCTAACTATTGATCTAACACGACTTTGTTATGCTAATTGTTATCAGTTTAAAATACAAGATGATGAATATATAAATATATTGTTTGTATGAGGTATAACAAATAAACATTATGGCCTAGTGATTAAGGCTGATTGTTTGCATCTAAAAGGAAAGCGGTTCGAAGCCAGCAAGCAGCATAATGAAGGTAGATTTAATTCATTTTGAATTAAATTAATTCACTTCAGTCAGCTCGGTTTAAGCCGGACTTTCTGTTTTCTTGAACCGGCCGGTTTCGACAGAATAAGCCAGCCCTATATTTGACTGCAAGCTTTAGTATGTTCTTAGTGAAAAGTATTTATCAAATTTAGAATCCGACCAGTTTACAGTCGAAATTTGATGTATGTACTATTCTGGGTTTTGAATTTGATTCATGTTAATTTGATTGGTTCAATTATACAATATGAGGGCCCTTCCATTAAGGGATCTCCTTTTTTTTTTTTTGCCATTTTAAGGAATAGCTTATGAGACCAACTTTCCAGTCACATATCGACATTTCTACCATTCAATTTTTACGTCTCTATTAATAGATCATTTCTGCAAATTTTCAGCTAAATTAATAACCGTTAGGTTATTGAACTAGATCAAATCAGTGGACGAACCAAATTTGTCCAATCTAAACCGTTCATGTTCATAATAGTAAATCATGATTATGAATACCCAATCTTTTTTAGCTAATTTAAATGATCCTTTGTGGGACTCATTTTTGATCACATATCGGCATCTCGACCGTTCAGTTCTTAAGATACCATGAATAGATCACCTCTACAAAATTTCAACCAAATTGATGATTGTTAAGGTACCAAACTAGATTAAATCAATGGATGAACCAAATCTGTCTAACCTGAACCGTCATGCTTAAAATAATCACAGTTATGAATATCTTAACGATGACCTATTTGGCTGAAAATTTACAAAAGTGATCTACTCATATAGAGCTAAAAACTAAACGGTCGAAATCTCAATATGTGATCGAAAAGGTGGTCTAATAAGTGATCCCTTCAAATGACCAATAAAAAGAATCCCTCACTAGAAAGTTACACACACACATCAAATGAAAGCTAAATTAGTGGCCTGATTTGGTTACTTCACTGTATTATTTATACAATATTATCTAATAGTTTGTTGGCACATAATTGCCTCAAAAATACTAGGATGCGTATAAAGTAGCGTGACTACATTTATGGAAAAAAAAAAAAACACACAACTAATACTTGATTGGTTAGTCTCCTCATAATCATAATTTCTATACATAAATTAAATTTTGATGGTTCAGTGACTTGTATAGGATAAACAACTACTGGTTTTGTAATTTGAGATGTTCGAGGAATCTTTTGGTTGCATGAGATCAAGTATCTCGCTTTAAATTTTATACAAGTCACCTTTACTCATGTTTTCCAAGGAGCATATATATCATGGCTGACAAACGAGTCAACTAGTTTCATCGGTTCCTATAGTATTTGAATGAATAATTTTTCTCCTTATATCTCTGGAGTTCTGTTATTTGATCGATACTTTGTATCTTAAGATCCTATCCTTATAATGTATTTCTTCATAAAAATAAAAAAAATTAAAAATTTGACTATAATTACTTCTGAAATTTTATAGTGATGTATGTCCCTCCAACAAGAGCCGTATTGGAGTCTCTTATCACCTCTAATGATGATAAGTGATAACTGATTAGTCTCACAGTGAGTGAAAGCAAACGGGGATGGGCCGGGGGTCGCTATTCTGGATATACTACATATTTACGGAGCATCCAATTGGTGCCATCTCTTTGATTCTAGCTACTTCCATATAAATATATTATATATATTTATATATATACAGGTTTGTTCACCTAAGGGACAGTTTTAAGGGACTGTGAGAGATAGATGCATCTCAACCACATGTATTAAATATAAAAGCATAAATTATAATACCTTAAAACTGTGTATTTATTTTCAGCCGTCAAATTCACTTATTCCTCACAGTCCCTTAAAAACTGTCCCTTAGGTGAGCAGGCATTTATATATATATATATATATATATATATGTAAAAGTAAAAATGGATTGGAATTGGTCTACTCATTTCATTCATAACCCCTTTATATAGGGATAGAATTACAACGGAAATATCAATTACATTGATGATACTAAATGCTGATTGAGCTGTCGCTTTTCAGTCGCATATCCACATCTCGACCGTTCAGTTTTTAGGTACTAGTGTATTGATCATCTCTGAAAATTTTCAGCCAAATTGATGATAGTTAAGGTATCTAACTCGCTTAAACCAATCGACGGACTGAATCTGTCAACCTGAACCGTACTAGCTTTAAGGCAGTAATTAATGCCTTAACGATCATCAATTTGACTGAAAATTAGCAGAGATGATCTATACACTAGTGCCTAAAAACTGAATGGTCGAGATATGGATATGCAACCCAAAAGTAACCAAAAACTCGAAGTTCACACTTTAATTTCAAAGTGGAACTCCGCTCTGGATAAAATGTGTCTGTGTGTGTGTGTGTATATATATATATATATATATTAACTCCACCAACTGAAGCTTCTTCATTAGATATATAATTGATGATGACTTGGGCGTTAATATAATACAACCTAAATGTAGCACAAGCACAGAGTCTTACGTGTTTGATTTTATTTTTATGGCTGCAGTTGCTGTTACTTTAGTTGTTCAATCACATTATATCCTGCAACTCCTTCCCAGGCCAATTAAACTTCAGGGATTAGGTGCAGTACTGCTTCTGCGTCCCTTCTTCGTGCCCTAACCCTTCCGGCCATCAGTATATAATTGAAGTTTCTAATATTGACGCCAATAGCTTACAGCTTAAAAGTTACTTTCATCTCCATCAGCTTAGCTTAGTTTGTCCTTACTGATAAGAATTATCATATCCATATGGTTTACTGCTGTGCTGATATCAAAAACACCAGTTCATCCTGTAGTACATGATGTACTAACGCAGTACATTATACCAGATCTATTTGATCCACAAATATTGATAGCTATCAGATCTTCCATATATAGCAACACTAGAGGAAGATTAAAATGATTTATGCTAAATCCTAACCCTAAAAAAATAGACAAATCAATGGGTTAATGATTACAATTTTATATAGAGAAAACGCACTAAGGAATACTATGGATGGATCATGGATGCAATAATAGAATTAACTTTGTCTGGAAGTGTGGAATTACGGTGTATGGAAAGGTCAAAAGTTTTCATATATATATGGAACCCATGTTTTGATAAGTTTAAATTGGCATGGACGACAAGTCCAACTCAATGTGATCGTGGAAAACGACTACCAACAAAATTCAATCAGTTGGTTTCTAGATTAGAGTAGAACACTGATCGATATAGAACAATAGTGAATACTGTAGTTAGTTATTTAGCAGCTGATTAATTTCATCATTTGTCAATTACAATACAGTAAATATGTGAAAGAGGCCCTAAGCAGAATCTTTAAAATCAGGACTCTATGGAGACTTTTAAATCAATGGTTGTCAAACTCACTTTTCAATCACATCTCGGCAAGTCAACCATTAGATGTTCAGTTCTCCATGAGTATATATATCACTTCTAAAGTTAAGGTACCAAACTAGCTAGGAAAGGCTAAATGGTTCTGTCAGCCTAGTGGAAGGCTCAAGCTCAATGTAGATGGGGCGTTCTTGGTGGAATCTGGGATGGGTGGTGTTGGTGTGATAGCTAGGAATGAGAATGAAGGTTGTGGGGCTGCATTTTCTCGCCATTTGCCTTATGCACAATGTGCTTTGCACATGGAGGCAGAGACATTATGTGCCAGTTTGCTAGCTTATTGCCATTGATCAAGGTTGGACTGAAGTTGAAAGCAATTGTGCCATAGTACTGAATGCCTTGGCTAATGAGAAGCAAGATGTGTCTGAGGTTAGTAACATTCTAAATGATTGCCGTTATTATCTACAGGCTTTTCATTTTATTCTTTTTAGACATATTTTTAGTGAAGCAAATGGTATCATAAATAGGCTTGCCTACCTTGTTAGGTCATCCTTGTTGGATGTGTTTTGGGAGAATGAAACCCCTGATATTATTCAAAATGTGCTTATTGAAGATGATTGTAATGTTTCACGAGGTTTAGGCTCTATGTCCCCCTCGTTGTGCTATCCCTCTATGAATAATAATAATTAATATAGGTGGGAGTAACACAACTCCAAGTCTCCAACCTAGTGAGTGACTTTGCCAGTATTTAAAAAAAAGGGGAAATGATCATTTACCCGATTTTAGGCTAAAAATTGCCCACTTGCTCCACCAACTGTTTTTTAACCTCATTTACCCAAAACACTCTAAGGGATTATTTCCCCTTTACCCAATTAATTCTTTTTTCTTTTTTTTTGAGACTTTTTTGCCCTCTCCTTCTTTCTCACTTAGAGAGAGAAGTCACCTTCCACCTTGCTGTGCTCTTCCTCATTCCCGGGGTTCACAATGTACAAAAAAAAAAAAAAATTGATCTGGGCACCAGATCAGAATGATTGGGGACGAATCGGACCGGCAAATCTTGAACTCGATATCGGACAGGCAGGTCTTCAAGCTTTGGGCCAATGAGCTCGTCTCCTGCGGCTTCTTCCTCCACCGCACCTCCGCCGACCTCAACCTCAACCACCTTGAGTCTTCGTCGCCGTCGGGTTACCCAAGGAAGACCCGGCCAAGATTCAGATGGAGAAACAGATCTGAGTTGTCCCAAAATCCGCCGGAAAGGTTTCGTCACCGTCATTGGCTTGCTGGGCGACGACTTCTGCAGTGAAATCTTCACCGCCCTGGATCGGATTCTTGGGCTCCGACGTTCCAACGAGGAGGAGCAGGTGAGAGAGAGAGAGAGAGAGAGAGAGAGAGAGAGAGAGTCTGAGATAGAGTCCGGTAGGAGGAGAGAGAGAATTTTGTACTTTAATAATTTGTTTGGGGGTGAAAATGTCATTTGCGATTAAATTGGGTAAATGGGGTCAAATAACTCTTAGTGGAGCAAGTGGGCATTTTTTAGGTTAAAATTGGGTAAGTGGTCACGGCCCCTAAAAAAAAATGTACCAAACTAGATCAAATCAATGGATGAACCAAATTTGTCTAACCTGAACCTTCTATGTTCATAAATAATAAATCGAGATTGTGAATGCCTTAATAATTTTCAATTTGGTTGAAAATTTGTAGAAATGATCAACTCATGAAAATCTACACATCTAACAGTCGATTTGCTTAAATGTGATCGAAAAGTAGGTCTCATAATCGTTTATAAAAAAGTCCTCATTTTAAAAGTCTTCATTAGAGCTTCATTCCAGCAAATATACATATATAGAGAGGGTTCAAGGATTTTTATTTTTTTATTGTAGTTCTATTTTAATGGGTCTGTTGTAGAACCCACTTTTGATCACATATTGTCATCTCGATCGTTCAATTATGAGATTTTCTATTGGAACCTCCAAATTTACTCACTAGACCTCCTATGCTTTTTACACCTCCTATCAAATTTTCAAATACTAAATTTAGTTACTAAACCTCACTGAATTT
>BDJD01010678.1:1249-21130 GCA_002564525.1 Rosa multiflora
CAGACTTTCCTCAAGATTCAAATGAATCAAGTAAGGTTTGAGGAGAATGTGGCAGATTTGTTCACCAAATCATTGCCTAAGGACACATTTGAGAAACATGTGAAAAGCATAGGAATGCGAAGACTTTCCAAGCTCCCTAGATTAATGTAAGTATCAGGGGGAGGTGTAGACGTCAGGGGGAGTCTAACACACACATGTCATACTCAAATGTAAAAGGTGCGTTGTGCTCTTTTCCTTCGACCAAGGTGTATTTTTGTCCCACAGGGTTTTTATTGTTACTTGGCAAGGTTTTTAGTGAGGCAACAACTCATGCACCATTTCGTCTTTGACTTGGCACAAGGGGGAGTGTTAAAGGAAAAACATATTGTGTGCCTTCGTCAAAGTGATTGACGGAGAGAGACTCAAGCAATTACCGATTAACATCAATCAGCATGGATTACGAACTAATCAGTAGTTAATGTAGTCATTGTAATTGTTCTTTCCATTATAATTCTCTCTCTATATAAAGGAGTTATGAAATGAAGTGAGTAGACCAATTCCAATCTCCATTTACTTTTACAAAAACATAGTATTGTTATTCTAATTTATACTAGACACCAAACACACTCTATGAGTGTGGATAATTATGTGGGAAGTTATTCCACAGAATGTGGAGAAAATTGCTGCACATATTTTGTTTTTTATTTTTGATTTTTTTTTAAATTTCTTTTGTTTTTCTTTTATTTGTGAATTTGCCATTTTGTCTTTCTCAAATATTTCAGTTCAAATGTTTTTTAATATTTGAGGGATATTTTGGTAAAAAAATTCTGTTTTGGCTGACAAACTCTCTTATCTTAATAATAGTATAGATTACAAAGAATTAGTTATTCTAAAGTTAGTAATACCGAAAACCGAAATACCAGAATTTGGTAGATATGATTAAAAACTGAAAATTTTAGTTATTAATTGCTAACTCAATTTTGAAACCGAAAGTTTTAATTTTAAAATTAGTAATACCCATAATAGATTCGAATCGACCGAATGACAACCCTAATATATAGCATAGATTCGATATTTGGAAAAAATAAGGGTAAGATAGTTGACAGAAACGTGGGCACGTCGCTGTGGGGGAGTGGTAAATCCGACATTTCATAAACACGCAGCCCTTCAATATGATAAAATGGTATATATACAGATTATAATATTCACCACCCAAAAACCCTAATCTGGATTCGCTCTCTCTCTCAGCTCTCAAGCTCATAGCTTTTGTTTCTTCCTCGAATTATCTCTGACCCAAATTCCGACCTCAAATCGCCGCGATGGGTTCGAAATCGCACAGCGGTCATCCTCACTCCGGCGACGGCGCTAGCCCTGGGTTCGTCACCTTCCCCCTTTATCTCTTATCTTTTTTTTTCTTTTTTGTCCTGATTCCCGCGAAAATTGGATCCATAGGAGAGAATCAAAGTGAAGATTGGATCTTTTCTAGATTTCTGAACAATTGTTTTTGATTATGCAGAAAGATCTTCATTGGTGGATTGGCAAAAGACACCACATATGGTAAGTGTTTCTTTTTGTTCAAAAAAAAAAAAAATCACTGCTTTTTTTTGTTCTTTATATAAATGTAATCATCTAATTCACATCTGAATGACATGAAGTCTAAATTGAAGTTCTACTATTGAATTGTGTAGCTTTTTTGGGATTTATTGGATTTTGGTTGTGTGGTTTTGGTTTTGGTTGATGATATGTTGTATTGTTTCTTGCTGGATAGCTACATTTACAAAGCATTTTGGGAAATATGGAGAAATAGTGGACTCTGTGATAATGAAAGATCGGTTCACCGGCACTCCAAGGGGCTTTGGGTTTATTACCTATGCTGATCCTTCCGTTGTTGACAAAGTTATCGAGGACACTCATGTGATCAATGGAAAGCAGGTAAAGTTGTGTTTGTTTTGGTGGTTTTTTTTTTTATGAGTTAACTGACTTAATTGTAAATCCGTGGGAGTTCTCGGGGGATTAATGATGTTGTTGTATCAAATTGAATGTTGGATTTCTTGAGCAGTGTCATTAATGCAGTGAAATTTGGGCAGGTTGAGATCAAGAGGACCATTCCTAAAGGCCAAGGGCAATCAAAGGACTTTAGGACAAAGAAGATATTTGTTGGTGGAATTCCATCTGCAGTTCCCGAGGGTATGGTTTTATATCTTCCTCTTTTTTCTGTTTTAACAACTCGGAAGGTTTTTGATTTTTTGTTTGTTTTGGACTGAAAGTTTATGAGTTTTCCTTGACTTGCTGAATTGTGCAGAAGAGTTGAAAAATTTCTTCTCAAAGTATGGAGAGGTTGTGGAACACCAGATCATACGGGATCATGAAACCAACCGTTCTCGAGGCTTTGGATTTGTAATTTTTGACAGTGAGGAAGTTGTAGATGAATTGTTATCTAAAGGAAACATGATAGATATGGAGGGTACCCAGGTGAGCTTATTTAAATGGTCTCCGGGTTACCAGCATGTATACAAATTCCTGTTTGTCATGGAACATGGATTCTTGCATTCCCCAGTTTTGTTAGATAGATGCATTAAATGGTTGTTTTTTTTTCTTTATCACTTAGTTTTCACATAATTCACTTTAGTGATTTGTCACTAATTCTAGGTGGAGGTTGTTACAGGTATAGATCTTCTGAGGAAAGGGTGATCGCAGTAGCTCCATTTTGAAATAACCTAGGTTAACTAAGTTGCTTTGTTGTAGGTGGAGATCAAGAAAGCTGAACCAAAGAAATCCTCAAATCCCCCCCCTGCTTCTGCATATGGTAGCAATTCTAGGGCTCGTTCTTTCAATGATGGCTATGGTCCATATGGCAGTTCTTATGGTGGTTTTGATGGAGGATTTGGCCCTGGCCCCTATAGGACACCAGGTGGTCTTGGTGGCGGTAGATATGGCGGTGGTTATGGATATGGTTATGGTAGCGATAGTGGTGAATTTGGCACTGGGTATGGAAGTTTTGGCAGCAGTAGCTTAGGTGGCTATAGGGGTGAATCTTCCCTTGGTTACACTAGTCGCCTGGGCCCCTATGGTGGTGGTTTTGGTGGTGGTTATGGTGCAAGTGGTTTAGGTGGCTATGGTCGAGGTGGTGGTGAAGGCTATGGAAGTGGAAGTTATGGAAGTTCAAATTATGGTGGTGGATATGAATCTGGCACCGGTGGTACTTATGGTGGAGCAGGTGGAGCGTATGGAAGGGGGGGCTATACTAGCAGTAGTCGGTACCATCCATATTCAAGATAGAAATAGAGGGAGGTAGTCAGTATCATCCCTATCCAAGATAGTAAGAAGGCCTTTCAATGCTGTTGCTTAAGCCTTGCCATAGAAGTTTGACACAGGTTGCGTTAGATTTCTGTCTCGCACTCGGTTAGGCACTTTCTTGCTGCTACTAGAGATTTTCTGTGATTGCGATGGGGAGCTTTTGGTGGTCACAAGAGTTTTAATAGACACATTCTCTATTTTTATGGTTTAGAACAACTTTGTAGATTGAAGGACATGGTGTCTGCTATGGACATCTTGTAGTTTTATTTGAACTTAGTATCTTGTAGACTATAGTATCGTATTATGGTGTTGATTGCAATCTACTTAGTGTGATCTAAGATAGTTTCTGAAATGTTTTTATTATCTGTTTAATAGGGCATGTGGTGTTTACATCAGTGATCACTACCCAGGTTTTGGAAAACACGTAGGAGTAGGCTGGTATGAAATTATGGTATATAATTTCTTTTAGTTTTAGTTTCAGAAGTATCAGGGAATTGATGTGGATTTTGTTTGTAGTTTTACTTTCTGTCTCAGGCTTTTTAGGTTGCTATCATATTAACTGTCCTAAGTTTAATTTGCATGAGTGTTGGGGCATTAGTTGACTTGAGAGCAAAAGTCTTTCTCTGACATATATATATATATATATATATAATTCAGCTGTTTTTTGTTTTTGAAATTTTAGTTATATTTCTTACCTTACCTGCGTTAAAAAGGGTGCTGAATTGTTTTACCCGTTTAAAAAGGGCCCTGCAAAATAACATCCTTCCTTTGATCTTGTATCAATCAGTCATTATTGCTGCTTTTGGTGGAAGATTTGCATCTTTGTAACTATTGTATACTGAGTTCCTATTTTCCGTAGTGTTTACGCTAGGTTTCAGGGTGGCGATCCTTTTTATCTTTTTGCATACTGTATTTGACTATGGGCTAATGTACTTTGATATATTGATAAGCAATTTTTTGGAAGTGGATATCGTGATTATCATATTTATCTTTCAGTATGTGGTTTTGTAGTTACAACATTTAACTCTACCAAATATGGTATTGCATTTACCAATTACTTATTAGACAATTTGACTATGGATGTCCATACACTTGGATTCCTACATAATTTAGAAACTTTGAATGCAATTTATATAAAATTGAGTTTGGAAATTACAGAAATGTTCTCGGTTTATATGGGAGGGAATGTGATGACGGGTTTCAGGGTGCATTTCCAAATGTCCATTTCCAAATGAACTATAAAAGAGGATGACAAAATGAGTTAAAGAAGTCGGCTCCTGTTTAAAAAAAAAGAAAAAAGAAAACAGAAAAAAGCCTTGAGCCTCATATCCTTTTCGAGTGTTGCGCTGAACTTTCCAAATGTCCATTTCCAAATGAACTATAAAAGAGGATGACAAAATGAGTCAAAGAAGTCGGCTCCTGTTTAAAAAAAAAGAAAAAAGAAAACAGAAAAAAGCCTTGAGCCTCATATCCTTTTCGAGTGTTGCGATTGATGGGTGTACTTGGAGGTCTGGGCGCCAAAATAGGGGTTGCCCACCACCGCAAGCTGAAAGCAAAGCAGAGCAGCCCATGTTTCTTATACCCACGTGTCGATTTGTTCTAGGTTCGACAGACTACAATACCACGCTGGATCGTAATGTCCTAAAACATTACCTTCTGAAATGTGAGTGGTGATTCAGCTCCCCTCAATTGCTTTTCCCGCGCTCAGTACGTTTCAGCTCTCCTTCTACTTGTTGTTGGCCACCGGCCTCGTTACCATCGCCACACCAAAGCTCTAAACTCCGATCATGGTAAAGTTCTTTTGTCTCAACTTTTGTCATCTGTTTTCAGTGCTGCATATATTTTGTTGTTTCATCTTCTGGAGAACCATATTTAGTTTATAGTTCCCTGCAATCAAAGTTGAAACATAGGGAGAAGGCCAAGTAATGATGAGTGTCAGCATTATAAGCCTTTCCATATGATAGATCCTTGCGTTAATCTTGTTTAGGGAGATGTTTCCAATGATGAAGGAGGAGCTGAGCTTTGACCTCCCCGAAGATGTTATTCTGAAGATTCTGTGGAGGTTGCCAGTCAAGTCTTTGATTCGATTCAGTTGTGTATCGAAACGCTGGCATACTATAATATTTTTTGACCCACAATTTGGAAAAGCTCACCTCAAAGTGGCATCTGAGCTGAGAACCATCACTAGGAGACTCCTCCTGCTCAAACGCTCAACACTTTATGCAATTAACACCCCCAAACAAAGTCCGAGGCTACAGTCCTCAGAAAACTCATTTAGAGGTAATTCTTTGGTCAGATGTCTGACCATGCCATCCGAGGAGAATATAACGAATGTAATGGCTATACAGTCCTTAGCACTCATTTGGAGAAAATTCTTTGGTTAGAAATCTGACCATCCCATCCCAGATGAATATAACCAATGTAATGGCATCATGCAATGGGCTGGTGCTTCTAGGTACTGATCATTATGACTTGTCTATTTAGAACCCATCAACTGGATTCTTCCGCAAACTACCTGCTCCAGATTTTTCAGCAATAATGAAGTGTGAAATGATCACTGGAAAACATGGCTTTGGTTATGTCTCATCCACTGATGACTACATTGTTTTAGTAATTCCCGCTAGTTTCTCTCCAGTAGATGGGGATGTCAACATGTTCATCTTCTCAATGAGAGCTAACTCTTGGAAACTCAGTAAAGTCTCTGGCTGGTTTTCACTCAGCTACGGCCGGACAAGCCAGTCTGGGACTCTTTTAAATGAAGCAATCCATTGGGCTAACTATCACAGATATTATAGGGATGGCGGATTGATTGAACAAATGCAAATTTATGCTTTTGATTTGGCGAATGAGGAGTCACGGCAACAGCCCGTTCCTTGTTTTAACCAAGATGATAATGGAAACGGTGTAGAAATGCAGACTGTGGACCACTTAGGAGGCTGCCTTTGCGTATTGTCTTGGACTTGGCATCCTTTAGGGGAATGGATCACGATATTGAATTAGGGATGATGAGAGATTACGGGGTGTCTGATTCATGGATGAAGCTCTTTAAATTCAGTTTGAAACTTTGAATGATTTACCAGAGGTGTTTGATTCTTACAGTAGTTGGTTACCTATATTTGTTACAGAAGATGGGACAGTTGTGATTAAACTCATTGTCGAGAAGGAGTTGGTCAGGATTGAATGCCGCAAAGAAGAGAAGCCGGTCTGCAGGGACCGATATAGGCTTGAGGAGTTGCATGGCTGTGACCTTTTTGTTTGACGTGATTCTATATGATGAAACTCTGCTTTCGGTATCTGAATGTCTGAATAATGGGGACTCGAGGCCAGAAAATAACAAGCAGGCATGAAGAGGGATTGCTATGTGCATACAAATGCTGGCTTTATTTGTTTTCACCATTTAAATTTGGATTCTGCATGAGTAATGTTCAATCTAGTACCAATGCCTTTTAGTTTTGTGTGTGTTGTTTGTTATTGAGTGGCCAAAACTATGTAGTATGAAGACCATTGTTTATGATTGAGGCACATTTTCCAGTTACAGCTGAAGTCTTTGTATTATGCTCCTTTTGTATCATAGTTCAGACTACTCTTCCCTAATTTATTCTGTCATTCTCTTTGTTAGTGGTTCAACTTTTATAGGTATTTGCTGTTTAAATGTTTCATGATATACCCACGTCCCTGATTCTTTGATCTGTGACGACTGAAAATTGACAAGCAGATATGAACAAGAGGGATTGCTTCAGTGTGCATTCAAATGCTGGTTGTTGTTGTTGTTTATTATTATTTTTTTCCTTCTTTGAACGTCTAGAGTATCAAGACAAGTCCTTCTAGTTTGTTAATTTAAATGTGTTTTCTATGTGGTTGTTTGTTAAGAGTAGCCAACTATGAGGTCTGAAAGCAATGTGGTTGATATATGGTTGTTTACCATTTGTAACGCAATCCGGCTTTTCTGTGGTTTAGATCTTTGTGATACTATGCTCTTTTCATATCCCAGTTTGGACTACTGGTCAAACTTTTCCTTCTTTTGTAATCTAGTTAGTACTTTTGTTTTCCATGCATTCTCTTTGCTGGTCGCTTCAGCTTATTTAAGGTGAGTAATAGTTTGTTGTCCATATGAATTTCAATTGATTGAAATCATAGCTAGGCTCATAGCTCTGTTTAGTGAGTATGAAGCCTTGTATTTTGTCTCTCTGTTTTCTGTCAATATTATGAAGTATGTGTTTGGCTCCAAAACCAGTATGGGTGCAAACTGTCTCTTTTGAGCGTGGGGTGTAGTCGTCGGAGAATCCCTTAACCTGACTTCTTGATCAAACGATGTGGACCAGGAGAGCACCAACCTCGTCACAAGGTTCTTTTCTCTGCCTTCCGAAAAAGGACTTCTTGTCTTACGGGTAAGGGCTTTGGTTGTGATCTCTTCGAGTCACCGAATTGATACTCAACGTTGTAGGTTGAGCAGAGCAATCACTGGTAAGTTTGGAGAAAGCACGGGTTTGCTAAAGCGTATCTTTAGCTTCGCTGGGTTGCGAGGGCGTTACCCTTGCTTCGTTGGGTTGCAATTAGGTTGCAGGTAGGTTTGCTCCGGAGAGGCTTTGATTATCTGTTTGATTGATTAAAGAGTTGTTGTCTAATTCGTCCTTGAAACCTGGTATTGATAATCTGGCTGCTCAGTGGTTGATCCTTGGGCAGCAATTATTTATGGGATTGTAGCGGCTTGGGTTTTAATCGGGTGCAACAAGCTTGCCGAGAAGTTGAAGTATGATGACCCTTTGGAGGCTGCACAGCTTCATGGAGGGTGTGGTACGTGGGGGATCATATTCACGGCCTTGTTTGCCAAGAAGGCTTATGTTAATGAGGTCTATCCTGGGCACCCGGAGAGGCCATTTGGGCTGTTTATGGGAGGCGGCGCCAAACTGTTAGCTGCGCATTTGGTGCGGATTGTGGTGGTTGCTGTGTTTGTGAGTGTGACGATGGGGACATTGTTTTTCTTGCTGCACAAGTTGAAGCTGTTGAGGATTTCATCAGACGAGGAAATGGCAGGAATGGATGTGACGAGTCATGGAGGATTGGCTTATGTCTATACTGATGAAAGTGGCATGAAATCTAGATATATGGTGTCTAACACTGGTCCTCCACATGTTTGATTTGATGATCCTAGCTAGTTAGCTTTAAATTCTACATGCATGTATATATAGGTCCATTAGGTAATTTTAGTTTATGAAACATGTAGTAGCAGGACTTTGTTTAGATTACAAATGCATTGATTCTTCATTTTGCTTCAAAAAAAAAAAAAAAAACACCTGGTATTTATACCTAAGGTTTCGACTGTTCCTTGCTATAGAAGAATTATTGATTGAAGTTTCCTATTCGATCACCGATACTTGACTCTAATGGATCGCAGAATGGGTGAAGCTGTAACCCAAATCCAAGTAGGCTTATTTTTGGGCCGCAGGTATTGGCCCACTGTGCTAAATTCCCTAAGGGCTCTTGCCAAAAATACTTTTGGGCTCAAATAGTATGAAGCATTATTGTTCCTGTTAGTGCAGCATTCTTCATGCTGCATTGCAGACCACTCTAGCTTATTTTCCCTGTATGACTGTTTTTATTTTAGTAAAATTTAAAGGCATTTACTTGTTCGATGTGATTTTATCATAATTAGTTCATTGTATTTTCTGTTGTTTACAGGCCAAAACAATCAAGTATGAAGTGTTAACATTGCTGTTCGTGCTGCATGATTTTAACCCGTTTGGACTATTGGTTTGATTTGTTTAGATATTTATGGTAATTACTATTATGCTCTCTTTGTAACCTAATTAGCACTTATCCATTCATTGTCTACTAGTTGCTTCAATTTCCTTAGATATATGCTCTCCATTCTTTGTACTTATGAAACTCACTCTTTTTGCATAACTATCAAGTCTGATATCCACTCATTTCAACAGCTTTGGTAGAGAGGGATGGTTTTACATACATGAAGGTAAAACAGTACCAAACAAATTTTTAGGTCATAATCGAGCAGCCATGCCCTATAGTAGATCAATTATTAGAAGTTGTTAAAGGCTTGTCTGGTTGGAGTTGATAGTTGACGTACTCCATGGTGAATAAATTCCTGCCATGAAGATTCCTGTCTGTCTGTTTGTCTATCTGTCTTAAGCTTGAGTTGTAGAAGTCATAAGATACCTAGGTAGGTTTTCAGATTTCTTAAATACTATCGAGATTTTAAAGTTGAAGCTGCCAAGCTGGTGGGTTTCGCTTGAGCCACAAGGACTCTACCCTTGACAAGCAAGAAGCACTTAAATAAACCCATCAATTGCTCACGTCTGGTTGTTCTCGTTTTCTTTACTAATAGTTCTGCATTGTGTCTTTGAAAATATTAACCTTTATTCTTTCTAAGATTTTTCTTGTGTGTCTGAGGCTCTGAGCTAGCTATATGTACTAGTCCTTAAATTTAAAGATTAATTATGTGGATAAAAACAAAGATAATATATATTACTAGTCGTTAAAAGTGTTTCAGGAAGGATATCATGCTTTTGGAATGTGCTGTACTGATTGAGGGGGAGATTGTAATTAAGTACAAGGTTTTGGCATTCCTAGTACAAAACCAAGAGTCATAGATTTGCTAGAGTTATCAAGTGTAAATTGGAAGTGATATATGGTCATGCAATGCTCTTATCGTCTTTATTAGGGATGGAATCATGTTTACTCATTGAATATCTTTTTATGATTTGTTCCTTCCATATTAGGAGTCAATTAGGTTTTGGAGTCTTTATTGTCCAAGGTTTTAGGGGGAGTCTGAAGTATATATACAACTTGTAAATGCATTCATTGGTGATCTTCTGAGCGAATAAGAATTTGTGCAGCCATCAGGTCAAACATTTTTCATTTGTTTGTGAGAAACCTTATGCTTCAAATTCGAGTCTATGAACTACTTGTTTCATGCTTAAGTATATCATTGAGTCAAACATTTTCATAATTCATCATTCTTTACACTCTGCACATCAAAGTACTCTCGAGGTCAGTTGGAGTCGTTGATGTGCGTGCAAGGTTGAAGGTCGATGTAAGCACCTATCAATCAGTGAAGACAGTTCAAAGGTTGTGAAAATCTACGAGGACATGATCAGACAATCTATAAGTGTGTCTAGTAAGTTAGCCGAGGTCAGCGCTATTCATTGTTTGTAAGAGAACTCGTATCTTTCCATTAAGTGAATCAGTTTTCACTAGGGCTTCAGAGAGTTAAGGCCTCGCAGTTGTTTTCCTCATTTGAGGTTTTTATCGCGCAAACAATTCTGGTGTCTCTTGATTGCTTGCTGTGTGATTGTGTTTACCTTTCTTTTATGCACTTTATCTACACCCCTATATTCAGGGATTCATATATGTGTTTCAATCCTTTAACATTTCTTGTTGGGGTTTTTTGAATTAAAAAAAAGTTGTGGTTTCTGTAGGAAAAGCATATTCATCCCCCTCTAGGCTTTTTAGTTTCATCCCAGTATTTTCACTGGTCACACATTTGATAGCAACATATGCAATGGATTGAAGAGGTAGCTTAAGTTACGCGCAAAACCACCCTGGGAAACACGTCCATGTTTATCTAACTGTGAAGGAAATCTAACCAAATGTGGAATATTTAGGATAAATGTCTACTATCAGAACGTTTATTATTTATTCACAACAAGATTAGTTTGAAAATTTAGGAGATGAACTTCCCACCTACTAGCAGACTTAATCAAAGGTCTTTTGCCTATGTAGATTTTAAGATCCTTTCAATTTTTCACCAAATTTTCATCCAGACTAAAGCTTCTAGATCTGGTTTACTTGAAGGACAAATCGTTAAAATTTTTTTTTGCCCTAGTTTCAGTTGACATTTCTAATTTTCTATGGTCAAGTTTTCCAGGTTCCTAAATTCTAGATGTAAAATTTAACATGCAAATGGTATATAAACATAATTGAAAACAAACAAGTGTCTCCAATTTGATGCATCGTAGTTGGTTGTAACAGTCTCGTATCATTTTAATGGTTGGTCATATTGATGTTCATTTAGAAATAAAGAGTTTTGCTAATCTTAATTATAAGCGATTGGTCGATCACCAATTTAAAATAGTCATTTTTGTTCAAGTAAATTCCTATTTGTGTGTTTGGCCAAACCCTAAGTTACTTGACCTAGTGGTAATAGGGTTAAAATAGAAGGATCTAGATTTCTATTCAATGTATGATTACCTTTCCTTGTATGATTCAGATTCTATGCATTGTAATCCTCCATATAAAGAGGTCCCTATTATCAATGAGAATACACAGCAATTTACTCTCAATTCTGTTTCCCTAAAACACGTTATCAGCACGAAGCCCTAACCCTAAAACCTAAAATCATAGCCTTCAAATTCTAGCAACCACCTACCCCCACCTTGAAGCTCTCAATCCCAGGAGTCCAGAACCACCGGCGGCATACCGGAACCGGCCGGAAAAGTACCGAACTGGCTACCAAAAGAGAAGAAAAGATGCCTTCCCAGTTCGCAACTTTCCAAACAGCCTACTACAGTCAAAGTTGGTCAACATTGACATCCTGACTCCAAAATCGGGGAATCGGAAAAACAACCTCCAAAACCGGCCTGAAAGTGGCCGGACAGTCCTGCAAAAGTACTGCAAATCTTGAACCGGTCAGTATCCAGAAAATCAATTGTTGCACCTGCACCAGCCTAATCCTGTCCAGCCCAGCGCAAAGAAAAAAGAGGGAGCAGCCCAGTTGGCAGAAAAGAAAAGAGGAAGAAGAGAGAAAAAAAGGGGGCGGCCCACATAGGAAGCAGCCCACCGTTTTCAGTCAAAGCAACAAAGAATTAAAAAAAATGGCCCCACGTGGCCCACTTGCTGTTAGTCAATGGTAGAGAAAAAAAAATGGGGGAAAAGAATATGTAGGCCACCTGCAGCCCACGTTAGCAGAAGACAAATAAAAGAGAAAAAAAAAAAATAGTGAAGGAAGCAGCCCCAGAAGAAGAGAAGAAAGTGAAAAAAAAAAAGGAGGCAGAAAGCCAGCGTGCCAACAAGAAGAAAAAAGAGAAAAAAAAAGGGGAAAGTCAAAGTCAACTTTCAGTCAAAGCCCAGAAAAAGGTATTTTTTCTTTTAATTTAACTCTTTTGCTTTCGTAATTTCAATTTCTCTTATTTTTTTCAGGGACTTGCAAACTCCCTTCTTCTACCCTCCTTTCTTAATTATAGGGGAGACCAAATTAAGCCGAACTGTGGGAGTTCGTGCTCACTCCAAGCTTGGAGCTTGTTGAGATCTCCAAACTTAGAATTTGTGGAGAATTTACGATCGACCACTTACGTCATTGTTTCGATCTAATCCAATACCTCTTGGAATTTAATTTCTTGGAAGCGATTACGCTAAGAAATTCCTAATTTATTGGAAGCGACCTTATAGGGAGACCAAATTAAGCTGAACTGTGGGAGTTCGTGCTCACTCCAAGCTTGGAGCTTGTTGAGATCTCCAAACTTAGAGTTTGTGGAGAATTTACGATCGACCACTTACATCATTGTTTCGATCTAATCCAATACCTCTTGGAATTTAATTTCTTGGAAGCGATTACGCTAAGAAATTCCTAATTTATTGGAAGCGATTACGCTCAGGAATTTTATATGTTTTCGTGGTAGCCTTTTATGCTCCGAAACTAATCATTTTTCTTGTTCTCTTTCAGGATGAGTAACCTGAACAAATTGGAATTTGCTCCATTGGGAACAACTGGCTTTGGATATCACAAGTGGGTTAGTGATGTCCGCCAGTATCTCAGGGTCAATGGAATCCTGGATATGATTCTCGAGCCTAGCTAGGACGTGCTAACTGTTGAGTAAGCTCAAGCTTTGGAAGCAAATAGAGCAGCCTTAGAGGCAAATAAGGCGAAAACCATCATCCTAATGACTCGTCATATGGATGATTCGCTCCAGTATGAGTGTATGAATGAAGAAGACCCCAGAAGGCTGTGGGTCTCACTCGAAGAAAGATTTGGCAACGTCCGTGACTTCATGCTTCCTGACCTAGAAGTGAGATGGCATAGCCTCCGCTTCTATGATTTCAAGTCAGTTCTTAACTACAACTTGGAAGCACTTTGCATTAAATCCTTAATGGAATTCTGTGGTAAAGAGATCACATATGCGATGTTGATTGAGAAAACTCTCTCTACCTTCCCCGTCTCTGCATTGACGATTGCTAAGAACTATCGAATCTATGTTATTGCAGGACGGATCACAAGGTTTTATGAGCTCATTGAAGCTATGAATGTCGCTGAAAAACATGACAACATCCTTGTGAAGAACTATAATTCGAGATCCGTGGGAACAGAGCATATTTCGGAATCTAATTATAGTTGCGCCCCAAAGAGAGGGTGCCAAGAGCAAAACCCTAATCTTAGGGATACATTTGGGTGTTCTGGTCCATATAATCGCTCTACTTAGGAAGGTAACCGCCAAAATAGGCGAACAAGGAACCGAAGCGATTGCTAAGAACTATCGAATCGATGTTATTGCAGGACGGATCACAAGGTTTTATGAGCTCATTGAAGCTATGAATGTCGCTGAAAAACATGACAACATCCTTGTGAAGAACTATAATTCGAGATCCGTGGGAACAGAGCATATTTCGGAATCTAATTATAGTTGCGCCCCAAAGAGAGGGTGCCAAGAGCAAAACCCTAATCTTAGGGATACATTTGGGTGTTCTGGTCCATATAATCGCTCTACTTAGGAAGGTAACCGCCAAAATAGGCGAACAAGGAACCGAAGAGGTAAACGTGGAAAGAGAGAGGGAGGCAACGCCTCTGGCCATGTTGGTGGCTCCACTAACACTAAGAGCCCCATCTAAATGACGATTTCAAAGGGCCTCAATCAATGGAGTTTGAGCAAAGAGATGTATGTTCTCGATGTGGAGTATCTGGTCATTGGGCACACATTTGTAGAGCTCATGAATGTCACCGCCTACAAAGCATATTGTGAAGCACGAGAAGCTCATGATGTGGAACAAGAAGATCAAAAAGATGATCTAGAGTGAAAGGTTAAAGACTACAAATCTGGCTGGGATCAATAGATCACCAATTCTGTTTAAGTCTTTATTTTTCCAAGAGATGTAATAGGCAATTGCCATATATTTTTGTAGTAAATGCCAATGGTTTAGTTTTTCTTCAAAGTAGGCTCACCCAAAATAAGTGTGATGTCTAGGAAGGTTATGAGTTTAGTGGTACTTAAGCGAGCTTTGCTCCACCGACATCTTTTGGAATTACTGAAAGAAGTTAGATGACTACCATTGTTTTACATTAACTAGCATTTTGGATTAGATTTTCTCTGGTCAAAGAGACAATGATGTAACTCCTTTGGTTTATGAATAAAATTTCGAGTTCTTCTCATGATGACTCAATTTTGATTATGAGCATATTACTTTTGTGACTACGATGGCTGGGTCATCAATATTAAGTCAAGGACATGGAATAGCCCAAGTTCCCCCTGCCAAATGGCACCTTGATTACTGTCTCAAAAAATCTCTACGCTCCTAGGGCAAATCACACCTATGAATTGGCAACGGATTCCATGAGAAAAACGCATGTAGAGAACGGAAATGAGTTCATTTGCAATACCTCTAATGATTGCGAACAAAGTGCATCTTAGGGAAGCTTATGTGTCTGTCTAGTGGACTCTATGTCACTATTCGAGATATTAAATCCAATAAAGTAATGAGAGAACATCTCTTGGATTTAGACACATATTGGCTTTGTCACGACAGGATAGGTCATCTGGGTCATGATAGGATGATCCGTCTACTAAAGACTTCACATGGACATCTTTTCTATCGAGTGAAATGAAGCATGAATCAAAAGTTGATTTCTGGACTAAGTGTAACCGACGCTGCTGCCTAGGGCACTGCCTCAGTCCACCACCAGCCTAGGGCTGGCACAGTCCCTATCCATGACACCATAGATAGCATCCATCATAGTAATGGCGCACCAGGTGATGCTGTAATCACCAACTTGCTTCAAATAGCATTTCAGACGCTCAAGCCTAACCAAAATTCTCATTGGTTGCTTTTAAAGCCTCTCGCTCATTTTACAAAGCCCGTTCCTTAGGGAAATTAGGACTGAGACCGGCCTATGCAAAAGATATGAAAATACTCATTATGTTCTTACATAGAATCCGTAGGGATTCTGTGGACTAGTTCAACCAACTTGCGGACGTTTAAATATCTCATGATATTGGTTGACAAGCAAACACGCTGGTCACGTGTTGTGCCATTGTCCACCTGTAAATGATGCTTATGCTACACTTCTAGCACATATCATATGACAACGGGTTCACTCCCCAGATCATCATCTTCCATCAATTGGACTTGACAATGCTAGAAAGTTTACATCAAAGACTTTCGATGGTTATTGCATTGAGGCTAATGTTGGACATTATATTCCCATGAACACACCAAATTTGTCTTGCAGAAACTACTCCGATGGTAGTCCGGACATTCGTAATGCGCACTAATTTCCTTATATCCTCTTGGGGTGATGCAATATCGCATGCAGCTATGCTGATTCGTCTATGACCCACCGCCACTCAATGTACCTCTGCGTTGCAGCTAGTGATTGGGTACAAGTATCGTGCTTATGCAAATTTGAGTGTACCAATTGTGCTGCCACAACGTTCTATAACGGGTCCTTACAGACGAATGGGCAACTACGTTGGATTTAAGACTCCAACAATCGTCCGCTACTTAATGCCCTTGTAAGGCGATCTCATTACCACTAGATTTGCGGGTTGTCACTTTGATGAGACAATCTTCCTGTCATTAGGGGGAGATAAGAACACGGATGTTCAACAGGAACGACAGGAATTGTAGTGACCTGTCCCCACTATGGCTCATCTTGATCCCTGTTAAAGTGACGAGATCACACAAATATGCTGCAAACATGCCTACGAAGAAGTACGTCCCTACGAGAGGACGTAGTGCCACCCTACACGGAGGTAGGCATGACGCCAATGCCAAAGAGAGTGGCACTCTGGCGTTACAGGCCGTGGCCCTCTGGCGTTACAGGCCATGGCCCCAGCTAGGATGCGTGGGAGGCCCGTGGGTTTGAAGGACACTTTGGCACATTCCAATCCTTTGATCATCAAGACTCAAAATTCATCTCATGAGAATCTTTCTGGTTAGGGTTATCTTTGGGGGACGCCTCAACGTTAGAATCTATTCCTGAGAATATACAGCTCTATGAAAATTACACTAGTGTACATGAGACGTGAGATAGAAACTCCATCATAATTGTTTATGTAGTTACGCATTTCATTGTGCATGAGTTTGTTGAGTCTGATGATATCGAATCACACTTCGTTGATGAATGAATGCCAACGTAGAGAGATTTGGCCTAAATGGAAAGATGCAATCCATGTTAAGATGGATTCTCTAACGAAGAGGAAGGTTTTCGAGCTAGTAATGCCAACACCTCCTAACATAAAACCTGTTGACTAATGGGTCTTTGTTAGAAACCGTAGTGAGAAAAAGAGATGGTAATCTCGCCTTATGGCGCAAGGCTTCTCATAAAACGCCCTGGAATCGACTACGATGAGACATATTCTCTTGTAATGGTGTTAATGGATGCTTAAGCATTTTGACAAGGTCAAACCTTCAAGCACCCCCATGATCGTCCTTAGTCTTGATCCTGAAAATGATCCTCTTCGTCTGAAGGATGATGACGAAGATGTGCTAGAGGCAGAAGTGCCTTACTTGAGTACAATAGGCGCATTATTGTACTTAGCTCAATGCACAAGACCGGACATCTCATTTGCAGTGAACTTATTAGCTAAGGTATAGCTCTACGCCAACGCGATGCCATTTGATTGGTATAAAAGATATCTTTCGGTACTTGAGATATGCGATTGATATGGGCTCATTCTATCCCTATAGAGAGATGATGGATTCAGACTCATCACACACCAGGAACGCCGCCAACACTGGCATGCGTCCACTATCCCCATCCCAAAATGACATAAGTGTTTTGGAAGGTTTTGCTGATGTTAGGTATCTCTCTGACCCATACAAAGGTCATTCCCAAACTGGTTAAGTGTTCACCATGAGAAAAGACCGTGATATCTTGGAGGTATACAAAACAGACCTTAGTCGCTATATCTTCGAATAATGCAGAGATTCTTGCTCTTCCCGAAGTGGTTTGTGAATGTTTATGGATTAGATCCATAATTACGCATGTTCGAACAATTGTGGTTTGAAGTCTACCACAGATGAGCCTACGAGCATTTAGGATAATGCTGCTTACTTTGAACAAATGAAGCAAAGGCTACATCAAAAGTGACAATACCAAGGATAATCAGCCACAACAGACTCTCCTCAAGATCAATTTGAACTAGATCCAATCTGAGGACAGTATGGCAGACTTACTCACTAAGTCATTGCCTAAATTCTACTTTCGAGAAACGTGTTGATAGCATCGTTTGTGGAAGTTATCTGAACTCCAATGACCGTAGTCATCAGGGGGAGATGCAGACATCAAGGGGAGGTGTCTACATGTATGGTCTCAAAACGTGAAGGGTGTGTTGTGCTCTTTTTCCCCTTTGACTGAGGTTATTTTTGTCCCACTGGATTTTTGTTACTCGGCAAGGTTTTTAGAGAGGCAACGAGAGAAGTACCGCGTTTGGGCGACAAGAGGGGGAGTGTTCAAGTAAATTCCTTTTTGTGTGTCTGGCCTAAACCCTAGGTTAATTGACCTAGTGGTAATAGGGTTAAAATAGAAGATTCCTATTCAATGTATGATTACCTTTCCTTGTATAATTCAGATTCTATGCATTGTAATCCTCCATATAAAGAGCCCCCTATTATTAATGAGAATACACAGCAATTTACTCTCAATTCTGTTTCCCTAAAACAATTTGTAATTTTAATCTTGTAATGCCCTGGCCATTACAAGGTATACAATATGCTTCATTTCTAGTTAATCAATAATACTAAATTTTTAATTTTAGGTTCAATCAGCATAAGTCTTAGTCTTTTATTTTTATTTTTCCCATTATCCCTTTTGTGGTTATATGGGGGACATGACATTGACATAAAAACGAATATATCAAAGTTTCTAGAAGAAGAAACCTTTGACTCTTCCATTCAAGGGCGGATCTACATACATGGTTGGAAAGACTCACGCCCACCCCATATTTCTAATATAAATCATTGAGTATGTGTAATAACTAATATGTACACATGTACGAACTTGCAGGCTTGGTTTAGTGTTTTAACTAATACCAAGCCCACCCAAGTTCAAATCACATCAGTAGCAATCCCACTTATTTTTTCTTTCTTTCTCCCACTATGCATAATGAGCTCGAAGTTGGAAGCCCAATAAACTTCCTATTTTCTTGATGGGTGCGGCTATTGCCACCCTACAATTTTCTTAGTTCACCCTACGGACATTTGAAATATTGAAAGACTATATTATCAAACTGCAAATTGACTAATAAGTACATTAATTTTCTAATTACAAATCTGTAGGGAAAACAAAATACATAACTAATTAATTACATACAAAGACTACTTAATTTCCTATTGGATAACATCAATCTTCATCTTCTCCACCCAAATTAAAATTTATTACTATTTTTTTGTCTTTTTGTTGCCCCCTCAACATTAATTCGTTATTCAGTTCACAAAAGTATTAGTGTTAATTTCATCAAAATCTTTGCAATACCCTTTGTGAACATTGAAAGTATAAATTTAAAACACGAAAGAAAAAAAAAATCAATCCCTTCTTCATTGCTCATAGTTATTAACTTACTAATCTTTTGACATTGATTGAAATAGACGAACATTGAAACCGAAAGAAAAAATGAAAAAGTTGGAAGTAAATCATATTATGATTTCATTAGGAAACTTCAATATATTTTAATTTTTTTTATTGGTATAAATTAAATGAAACATTTTCGTTAATTAATTTATTTATTTAGATATGTCATATAAGAATATTTCTGGAAACAGAAATGGGTTAGATAAGTAAATTTAATAATTGAAATTAATATGTAGGGTGTAATGAGAATGTAGGGTGAACAAAGAAAATGGTAGGGTGGCAATAGCCGCACCCTTTCTTGATTTCTTCTAAATGTTTTGTTTTTCTTTCTCCCAATGCATATTGGGCTCGAAGTTGGATATTGGGCATCTCTTGTGTGTGGCTTTGGATCTATTTGGCCTTTAAGGCCTCCTTTGTATGTGGATTTAGATCTATTTGGTATTTAGAGTTGTATTTTTTGTTTTGCCTTTGGGCTTGCATTCTTTTGTAGATGTCAGGTCCTTTTTTTTTTTTTTTTTTGCATTAGTTAAGTTATTTTCTCAATCACACGGTTATTTTATTTAGTAAAAAAATGATTCTGAAAAATTTTCTTTTCGGTAATCGATTAAATAGTATTTTTGGATGAGTTTTTATTTTTTTCCATCTCAATAAAATATATACCTAATATATTTTAGTTATATACTGGCAGTGTCTTAAATTTTCCTATCACTTCAGTAAAAAAAAAAAAAAAAAAAAAAAAAAATTTTAAGGGGGGGGGGGGTTTACCCTTTTTTTTCAAAATTTTTTTTATTTTAATTAAAAAAAAAAAA
>BDJD01010685.1:0-12079 GCA_002564525.1 Rosa multiflora
AAAGTTAATGACGAGGGTGTTGGATTATTCTATTTCATTTTCGGTAAATGAGATGAAATGAATATTTTACTAAAAAGTCAACAACTATATTTGAGGAATATTTTACCTATTCAATCAGAAGGGTAGAATAGTCAAACTAAAAAAACAAGAAAAATCATAATTATAGATTAAAAACCTATAAGGAAGGTTTAATTATGTGAATGGGTGTAGATTAAAGGAAAAATATAGGAATGAGTTTTTTCTAATAGGAGCTTCATTGTTTGGATTTTTTTTCTAATTTTCTCTTTATTTTTATTGATGATTTGCCCAGCCTGCAAATGACATGGAGTTTGGTGCATACATAAGATTATGATAACATAGAGTTTAATAGGAACTACTTTAATTCATGTTTCCATATTTGGTTTAATCTCTTGGTTTTGCAGACCCTTGATGACGTGGTGAAATACTATAGAAAATCCTGGATCCTGCTACCCCGTGCTCATGACCAACTTTTATTGAGGTGACTATATGGAATCTATGTTTTATGACGGAGATTTCTTCTTCTTTATTTGCTCATATTTTGGGCCATATACAATTATTGAAGTTCCCATTTCATGTAGATCTTTTACAGAGAAGTTAAAATAGGTAGAAGAATTGAACCGATATGCTAAGAAATATAGCTAGATTAGTAAAATCTACTATGTATAATCTGCTGAATCTCAATCATAGAAATTAGCTCGGATGCATAGCTTTACTAATTCTTTGTTGATGCGGAATTACTTGTCACAATGGCTAGACACTGATATGATTGTTATTGAGTCAGATACGAGTTACAAAAGCATTATTCAGTAATCGGTGAAGATATATTTGCATACGACTCTGATGTGTTTAAGAAGCAACTTCAGGTTTGTCTCGAGTTCTGGCTAGGAAAGCGAGAAGCCAGTTACACACCTGAAGAAGAGCGATGGAAATGCTACAGCTGTGAATTTGCTTCCACATGTCCTGCAGCTCCTGCTAATTAAAAGTGTTACCTGTAGCAATCTGCCGACTTAGAGAAAGGACTCGCATTTGTGCTGTTTCAAACCAGTGTCCTTAATAGCGGGTACAAAGAAGCATCGAGGTTTAGAGTTGCTCCTTCGGGCTAATTGTTGTCCTACCATGGTTGTGTCATTTGTTGTCCTAGAGGTTATGTGCCATAGTTGTGTCATTCTTGTTGTATTGTAGTCATTGTTTGATTCCTTGTGGTAAAATTAAATTGCTTTATTGAAGCAATCTGCAATGTAAATCCCCTTATCAAGTTACTCAAGTGATTGTCAACTTAATTTACTCAAGTTACTCGAGTGTTTCACACGCTTTTGTCGTGTAGTGACAAATGACAAAATTCACTTTGGGCCACGTGCAATGTAGCCGTTGGTTGATCTCGGAATTTGAAACCAACGGTCACTAAATCTGGACCGTTGGTTCAATTAATGAGGGGATCCGACGGTTTTTTAATTAATCTGATGTATATATATGTATAACGGTAATATAAACGGTAACAAAAATAAAATAAAAAAATTTGTAAAAATTTCCCTATAAATACCTACAATTTATGTTACCTCTCACACCCAAAAAATTATCTTTCATGGTTTCATAGCCAATTTTTCTTCCTCCTCTTATAGCTTTCATCTTCTTAAATTTTTTGATTTCGATATGGCCGTACAAGGTGAAGATCAAAGTGTAGCTAGTTCGAGATGAACGTCGGAAGAAGACCTTTAATTGTGCAAGTCTTGGAAATTTGTTAGCCAAAATCCAGTTTCGGGCAAAGATCGAAAGAAACCCAATCTATGGGAGAACGTTCGACAACACTATGTCGCAAATTGGAATGGACGTGTCCGATCAAGTTCTGCTTTTTTGGGGAGGTGGAAAATTCTGAAGTTCAAACTCTATGAGTGGCATTGTGGATTAAGCCAGGCTTATAATTGGAACAAGAGTAGTTCGAATGCGGTTGATAAGGTATGAATTTGTTCTTATATAAATAAATTAATTTCTTCATACATTGTAATTACTCGATACATTATAATTAAATTATTAATTGATAAATAATTAGTTAATTATAATTATGTTTACATTTGTACTAATTGATTTTTATTCTTTTTTAAATAACACAGTTCAATAAAGCACAAAAATTATGGCATGACGGGATAAAGAAAACGGGGAAGTCAAAAAGGTTTGATTTTTAGAGTTTAGATTGCTACCAGGTAGTGATAGGCTTTGCATAATTTAGGGACAACCCTAGCCATACCGTCTCGACTAGAGGAATCCAACATTAGCAGGAGAAGGTCAACAGATGCACACACAACCATCTGTTGATGATTCTCTTGTCAATATGGACAAAGATGTAGATGAGGTAACTGCTGATGTAACTCCAAATCCTTCGATGAGGCATCAAGGAAGGAAGGCTATGAAAGAAGCTATTCGAAGAAAAGGAAAGACCAAAGAGATTATAGCGATCAACCAAAAAGAACTGTCGGCCAAGGAAAAACGCGATGAGAAATCTGTTCGACATCTGCAAGACCAACAACAACTAGAGTATATACGCTTCCAAATGGATATGCAAAATGAGGCATTTAAAATTCAAGAGAGGGAAGACCGAATTATGGAGAGGGAAGAGCGAATTATGGAGATGGATACAAGTAAAATGACACCAACCAAAAAGAAATATTGGCAAAGAAAGCAAAAGAAGATAGCAGAGAGAGAAGATGATGATAGCGGTAGGTCAAACTTTCAAACACATTTTCTTGGATACCCACAACCACATTTCACCGGTGGTTACTATCCACAACCACCTTTTGCCGGTGCACTCACACAATCACCTTTAACCGGTAGACTCCAACAACCACATTTCACCGGTTGTTACTATCCACAGCCACATTTCGTCGGTGCATTCCCACAGCCACCTTTAACCGGTGGATTACCACCACCAACTTTAGCCGGTGGTTACTATCCGCAACCACCTTTCCTTCCTCAACCCCACCTTTCACATTTCTCTACGGATGAATCCGCCAACCTGAACCCAAATGATGAGCATTCGAGCACAAATTGAATTTCTAATGACGATGATGATTAAGATATTTAGGAAGTTATGTATTTCAAATCATTATATTGCTCTTATTCCTATGCCTGGCTTGGTAATTTTGTAATATAAGTGTCATGAAATAAAAATTTTATTGGAATAAGTCATACTGTTTGGGTACATTGAAAGGAAGATGGTAGCAAACATTCAACTAAGAATTGAAAGCACACAAACTAAATGCAAGTTAGGCCTGACAATAGCCAATTATTCAAATTTCTACTAAATCTAGATTTTCTTGTTGACTTGAAATTCCCACAACTGCTCTATGAGCCCACTACAAGAACAGTAAAAAACTGATTATTAACAACGCGTAATTTACGGCGTACATTCTTACGAGGCGCAGTGTCTACTAGGGTACAAATTTTTATTACGAGGTCTTTGGGTAATCAAACCGCTGCAAAATTTGGCCCAAAAGTTAAATCTCCCTCTCAGTTCTTCCCTCACCCTTTACTACCAGCTCCTCTGCCTCCCGCCAAAATCAAGTCAATCTCCGTCTCCGAGATCATACTTCCTCAGCTCTCCAGCCTCTTGATTGTCAAATCCGCCTCCGCCAGTGTGCCATCGGAGGCGGAGCTCCAGAAGTTCGGCGTCTCCGACGATCTCAGATACTTCGTCAAGGGACTCACTTCCGAGTTTTTGATTCGAATCTTCGAATGCGCACCGTTTCGATCCAATAGTTTGATTCTGCATCTGCAACCGGAAAGCGTCTCTCTCGCCATCGACGAACCAGCTCACAAGCAATTTGAAAGTGCAGAGGTATGCTTCGATTTAGGTTTTCTGATCTTTCTGCTAAAGTTGATTCTGTATTCAGATTTTGCATCTTCAGACCTTGAAAGTTCCTTACTCATTTTCGATTAAATCGATTTCTGCTCTCTCTCTCTCTCTCTCTCTCTCTCTCTCTCTCTCTCTCTCTCTCAGAGTTTCATCTGCGCCTGAAGAGTTGAGATCTCATCATCGATGATTCAGCTCTCGCAGGATCGGAAACACCATACAAATTCAAAGGTACGCCTCTATCTTATTTTATCACAATCGGAATTTGCTTATTTGAAATTTCTGTGAGGCCAGTGATGTTGCTATTGCTATCCGTGTTGGTTGCTTAGCTAGAGTCTGTCTGAATGATTGTTACTCTCCACTCTAGAATCGTTTTCTTTTGCAATATGAATTTTGAGATCGATGCACTATTTCTTCTCTTGAAATGTCTTTTTTTTTTTTTTTTTTTTTTGGAGCTTAGTATCTGAAAGTTTGATTTGTCAAATTTGAATTTGTTCGGTTCTGGATTTTCATATGTATATGTTATTTGGTCAATTTGCATTTGTATATCAGTTTAATTTGATTATTTTCTTTTAAATTTACATGTTACAGAGGTGTTAGGAAAGATATGACGGAGTGGCGGGAGCGACATGCATGCCACTTCAGTTCCCACTACTAATAAGGTCGATTTCTGCTTCTCTTTCTGTTCAGTTTTGTTTGAATGCATCAAATAACTAGATATTCCATTTGATATGTTGCTAAGCTACTTAAGATTCTAGGTTCTGGAAAATAGTAAAAGAAGGTGAAATCCACTGTAAAATTGTTAGCCGGGTCTTAATACCACAACAGATTCATTGCCCTGTTCATTCATTTCTTCCCACTTGCAAATGTGCTGAAAGTGCTTAAGCTGGATTCTTGGTTGCCTTGTGAATTTCAATGATTCTGATGTTCCTCAATGAAGTTGATTAGGTTGTGATGCTTTTAACATTATTGCAAATGTGAATTTCATTATAATAAAAATTTATTGATTGACAGGATTCAATATTGAGACCGTGGAATACAAGAAGATCAGCTTCAGTCTGGGATGTTGGGGGTCAGGACAAGGCATGAGAAGTTGGTGATTGTTAAAGAGCCACATGGAGTTATGAAATGAATTTAAGGTGGCTTATTTCTGAAAGTTTGCGGTACTTTCTTGTATCAAAAAGGCTTGACAGATTTGAGATACCCATTTTCTTCCTTTCAGATCTGACCTTTGTGGAGGTACTACTTCCAGAACACACAAGGTCTTATCTTTGTTGTAGACAACAATGACAGAGACCGTGTTATTGAGGCAAAGGATGAATTGCACAGGATGTTGAATGAGTTTGTTCTCATCTTGCGAGAGCACATTTACTGACTTGTTTTTTTATCCTTGCAATAACTAGATTCCTAGCTCTGGTATATGAGGTTTAAGTTATGAAGAGATGAAAGACTTGTAAATCATAGAAATGAATGTAAGGTTGTTATAAAATCAGTTAGCCAGTGGCTTCATGTCCCTCGTCCGCTTCTGTATTCATTCAATCTTCATTAGTCCAATATGCGTTATTTGTCTTTACAGGTACATCCAGAACACTTGTGCAACCTCTGGAGAGGGTCTATATGAAGGCCTAGATTGGTTCTCCAACAACACTGCTAACAAGGTCATTACTAATTTCTATTTCACGACTGTTTTAGAATTAACTTAGGGCGAAATTTATAATTTAACCAAGATTATAACTTTTAGCAGCATGATTACTAGTTTATATTTCACCTTCAGAAAATACCGGTGTCCTTTTGATCTTTCATGTTTTGGCTGTCCTAATTTATTTTCCTTTTGGCAAATGGTTGTCCGAATTATTATGATATTATTAGTTGCCGGTCTTCAACATTTGAATTTTCTTCACCTTTTCTTATACATTTCTGTAGTTGCAGGCTTGATCCCTATTTGGAAGTGATTTTGAGGATTGGCAATTCTGGATGCAGGAATGAATATTATCTAGTTTGTTTTAGTGAACATGTTGAAAGCTAGAATGCAGTTTATCACTTTATGTAGATTAGGATCAATAGGTTTGTTATTATATAATAATTGAAGTGATTGAAAAGTGAAGTTTCTTATCTTTCTTCTACTCTTATTTTTGTTACACATGTTTTCCTCGCAGAAATTAATTGTCATTTTTTTATTTTAATTATTATTTTTTAAATTAGAATGATATATACGGCGTGCAAAGCAAGCAGTAAATTTATTATTTACGGCATCGTAAAATTTCATTTACAACGTTCGACGTGTGCCGTAAATAATCATTTACGAAGTGCATAGAGCTTATTCACGACGTACAAAATGCGCGCCATAAAATTAAAAAATTGAGTTTAATTTTATTGCGCGGTCTATAAGGGCGCTTATCCGCATGCTATAAAAAAGGTCATTTACGGTGTTTTTTGCATGCCGTAAATGATCTATTTGTCTATAGTGCGAAATCTTCCTAACGGTTTGAGTGAGTGTACTGACATCTAATTTCTTGGTATCAATCCAGGAATCCGTCCATATTATGACCATCTCTACTAACAGAATCAAAGTCATCACTGAAAGGTCATTCCCAGACCGTAGCCTTCCTGGGCATCGTATTGTTCTCCTCTTCTCCATTGGACTCCAAATCCTCACTGCTGTCTTCATGTTGTTTATCCTCGATTATCACATTGTGTAATATATACAAGTCGATCAACATGATGTACTGAAAGTCCTCTATATCCCACCCCATGAGCAGCTCCTCTTAACAATACCCACGTGCGATTGTAAAATACCGAAGCACCTTTCCAAATCCTTCCTATACCCCTCTTGAGCCTTGGAAAATCTGATTTCCTTGAGTCGTGTTGGCCTTGGAATTGATTTCACGAAAGTCGCCCACCTAGGATATATACCATCAGTGAGATAGTAGCCCAAATTGTGAATTCTGTAATTCACTTGGAATTGGATCTGAGATGCTTAACCGACACTAAGCTCGTTAAACAATGTGGACTTTGTCAAGACGTTGAAGTCATTGCATGCCCCGGTCATTCCAAAGAATGTGTGTCATATCCAACTATCATATGATGTCACTGCTTTAAGGATGATAGTAGGGATATGTTTCCGACCACTATATTCTCCGGCCCAACTGATTAGGCGATTCTTCCATTACCAGTGCATACAGTCGATGCTCCCAATCACCCCTGGAAAACCTCTTCTCTCAGCTTTGGCAAAAAAGTCTTCTAAGGTCGAACACAGTAGGAGCCCAGAGATATTCTGCTGAGTACAGATTAACAATTCCTCTTGTAAATCCTTGAAGGGTCTCCATGGAGGTAGATTTCGCCATTCGACAATACCCAGCGCATTGATCTGCACCAGTATCGTAATCAAGCATTCGTAAGGAACACGTCATCTTCTATCCGGAAGTAGACCAACTTTCTTGTCAGCATCTAATTTTTTAACAAAGTATCAGTCATAGCGGCAAAAGTCACCACATATGTGCTCGAAGACATTGTGACTCATCCTCTAGCGTGTTTGGAATTCTCATTCATTGAACACTGGACGTTCGATAAAGTAGTCGACCATCATGTTTTTGCCTCTTTCTTCCCTAAATCTCTTCTGGTTTGGTGCATGACCCTAGTGAGAACTGCGCCCTCGAGTATGGTTTGCAGATTCAACAACTGCTGCACCACAATGACATTAGTCGCCATCATCTCTTCATCATCTTCATCCCGAGACTGTCGAATCTGATCCCACAATCTATTCATTGAATTGAGGGAAGGAGAGAAAATGTGTAATGCTAGAGATTTGAAAAATGTGAAGATTTGCCAAGTTCAGATTGTGTGTGAATGGAGTGCATAAATTTCCTCTATTTATTGACATTTTTCTTACAAAACATGATAAATAGATATGGGCACGTGTCAACACTTCGTTCTTCGTAATGTTATCCAAAATCTTATATAAGATTACATTGACAATGACCCTAAGATTGAATAGTGTGCAATTGATTTGGTTTGTTCAAAGTTGTTGGTGGTTGCTTCACTCTTTTAAAAAAAGTAGTCGGTGGTTTTGTGAACAATAAAAGTGTTAGTGCAGATATAATTTGTCTACCCAAAAAAATTAAAATCGGTTACAACTCATATTCACCTAAAATATTTGATGATTTTGTCGATTGCATTTCCAAAATGTTCATAACTACTATTTATTTACATCATATATTTCTATCATTTTCTTCTAAAAAAAAATACATCATATATTTCTCACTTACAATAAATAAATTAATACAATATTCAATATACAGTAACTGACCTAGACACAACGAGTGGAAACAATATATTGCCATGTTGTCATGACTAAATAACAATATTCTAAAATTCCCGGTGGTTAACCGCCCAGTCCTTGACTAGACGCTAGGTAGTGGCCAACTACGTCAATGAGTTCAATCAGTACTTAGGCGGGCCAAAGCTAAAAAATGTTTTAAATACTTAATTATTTATGTCAAATACCTAAAAATGAATTTTTATTTGTAAAATAAAGTAATCATTATATGCTTAACTATTTTGCTATGTGTTCAATCAATTATGCTACTAAGTACTAAGTACTAACTATAATTTTTGGTTTCTATTGTATTTTTTTATATGTTGTATAATCAAATTAAAATAAAATAAATATCCGTATGTGCATCTATTTAAACATCTTGGCTCAGATTTCTTAGTTCTTACTACTAGGGCTGCTGGCATTTTCAACCGAGACAAACCAACCAACCGAATCCGTGCCGAACCAAAGAAGTTGGTAACCGATATTATCTGTAACCGAAGTCTTGGTACGGTACAACCGTACCGACTCCACATACACGGTATGGTAATTGTTTTAATTTTCATATATACACGGTATACTGTACCGTACCGAACTCTTGTATAATACTCATATTTTTTTAATTTTTTATTCTTCTCTTCTTTCTGGACGCTGCTTCTCTATTCTCTTTCTTCTTTCTTCTTTCTTCTTCTTCTTTCTTTTGCCGTCTCTTTTTGTCTCTCTTCTTTTTAGTTTTTTATTTTTTTTTCTTACTTCTTTTTCTCTTTCCCTGTCTCTTGTCTCTCTTTTTCTTCTTCTTCTTTCCCGTCTCTTCTGTTTCTTATCTTCTTCTTCTTGAAAAATTGCAACCTGTAAAGTGCTTCTCTCAGACTCTGCTCTCTTCCCAGAATCTAATTCAAACTCGGCCCTGGTTCTCTCTTTTACTTCAAGTAAGTTTCTTTTCTTGCTTATGTTGATTTTCTTTACTGGGAGGAAAAATCTGGTTTTGGGTTTAGTTGGTGTTGAGTAAAGTTTTGGTCTTTTGTTTCTTTGGGTCTCGGGTTTTGTAACTTTGTTTGTTGTGAAATTTGGAGAGCACCCAGATAAAGTGTTGTTAGAAATTCGGAGAATCATGCTTTATAGATGAATAAAGTTTGAAACTTTTGTTTGATTTTAGCAGAGGTTGCAGATCTGAGGTTGCTTCTTCCTTCACCACAATCACTCTTACATCACTGTGTGTAGTATGGAGACTGGAGAGACCCATCACCATGTGGGTCGAAGAGTTCTCAGAAGGAGAAAACAGAAGAATAAGGGATCGGTGATGTACTGGTGACTGGTTTGTGGCCCAATGTCAAACTCGGTTACAAGCCCAACTGTACCGAACCGACCGATTAATTCAGGATACCAGATTTTGTGGCCGGTAGTGGTATGGTTTTTTGCATACCATTATAAGTTGGTACGGTACATGGTATCGGCCCGTAAGCTCCGGTACCAAAGAGAGTGGCACTCTGGCGTTACAGGCCATGGCCCCAGCTAGGATGCGTGGGAGACCCGTGTGTTCGAATGATACTTTGGCACATTTCAATCCTTTGATCATCAAGACTCAAAATCTGTCTCATGAGAATCTTCCGGGTTTTGGTTATCGTTGGGGGACGCCTCAATGTCAGAACCTATTCCTGAGAATATAAGAGCTCTATGAAACTTACACTAGTGTACATGAGACATGGGATAGAAACTCCATCATAATTGATGATGTAGTTGCGCATGAGTTTGTTGAGTCAGATGATATCGAACCACTCTCCGTTGATGAATGAATGCCAATGTAGAGAGATTTGGCCTAAATGGAAAGATGTGATCCAGGTTAAGTTGGATTCTCTCACGAAGAGGAAGGTTTTTGAGCCAGTGATGCCAACACCTCATAACATAAAACCTATTGACTAATGGGTCTTCGTTAGAAAGCGTGATGAGAAAAAGAGATGGCAATCTCGCCTTATGGAGCAAGGCTTCTCACAAAACGCCCTGGAATCGACTACGATGAGACATATTCTCTCGTAATGGATGTCAATGCACTCCACTACCTTGTCAGTTTAGTAGTTTCCGAATAACTGAACATACAGCATACAAATGTGGTCACTACGTATCTCTATGGGGATCTAGATATGGAATATACACGAAGGTTCATGGTGAACTTCATTTACCCAAGTCAAGTGGCTCTAGACCACGGAGCGCATTTACAATAAGGTTGGAACGCTTACTAAAGTGACTACTTAATTGGGAAGGGATATGCCCACGCATTTCCATAACAAGTTTCGGATTCTATCGCGGTTCATGTTGGACATGATCTTCATTAGAAGCCCTTAAAGAGTTAAGGGAAACCGCTGAACACTTGAAATCCGAGTTTGAGATGAAGGATTTTGGGAAAACACGATTATGTCTCGGTTTGGAACTTGAGCATCGTGTCGATAGATGCTTAGGCATTTTGACAATGATCGTCCGTAGTCTTGATCCTGAAAAGGATCCTCTTCGTCGAAAGGATGATGACGAAGATGTGCTAGAGGCAGAAGTGCCTTACTTAGTATAATAGGTGCATTATTGTACTTAGCTAAATGCACAAGACCGGACATCTCATTTGCAGTAAGCTTGTTAGCTAAGATATAGCTCTGCGCCAATGCGACGCCATTAAGATTGGTGTAAAAGATATCTTCAGTACTTGAGATGTACGATTGATATAGTATTGTTCTATCCCTATAGAGAGATGATGGGTTTAGACCCATCACACACCAGGAACGCCTCCAACACTGGCCTGCGTCCTCTATCCCCATCCCAAAACGACATGTGTTTTGAAAAGTTTTGCTGATGTTGGGTATCTCTCTGACCCATACAAAGGTCATTCCCAAACTGGTTAAGTGTTCACCATGGGTAAAGACCATGATATCTTGGAGGTCTACAGAACAGACCCTAGTCGCTATTTCTTCGAACAATGCAGAGATTATTGCTCTTCACGAAGTAATTCGTGAATGTATATGGATTGGATCCATAGTTACGCATGTTCGAACAATTGTGGTTTGAAGTCTATCACAGATGAGCCTACGAGCATATAGGATAATACTGCTTATTTTGAAGCGAGGCTATATCAAAAGCGACCACACCAAGTATAATCAGCAACAACAAACTCTCCTCAAGATCAAAGTGAACTAGGTTTGATTTGAGGACAATATGGCAGACTTACTCACTAAGTCATTGCCTAAATTCCACTTTCGAGAAACATGTTGGTAGCATCGTTTGCGGAAGTTATCCGAACTCCAATGACCGTAGTTGTCAGGGGGAGATGCAGACATCAGGGGGAGGTGTCTACATGTATGGTCTCAAAACCTGAAGGGTGTGTTGTGCTCTTTTTCCCCTTCGACCGATGTTATTTTTGTTCTACTTGGTTTTTGTTACTCGACAAGGTTTTTAACGAGGCAACGAGAGAAGCACCACGTTTGGGCGACACAAAGTGGAGTGTTCAAGTAAATCCAGAATATGTGTCTGGTTCAAACTCGAGGTTACTTGCTCTAGTTGAAATAGGGTTTATATTAGAGATATTCTCAGAGAATCTTAGGAGATATTCAATCAATGTACGATTATGTTTCCATGTACATCTCTATTTCTATGCTTGTAATCATCTATATAAAGAGACCCATATTATCAATGAAAGCACGACTCAATTCTCTCCAAATTCAGTTTTCCTTAAACAATTAACAATTAACAATTTTTGAGTTTTACTATTTCATGGTGAAACGCAAAAACATGGTAAAGTATGGGTGGCCGAAACTCAACTCAAATGTAAATCTTAGCCCAACAACAGTAACGATAAGACAGACAATATCCAAGCCCAATATCTTTTTGCTTGGTCAAAATCAAAGCCCAATTTCCTGTAATTC
>BDJD01010687.1:0-18501 GCA_002564525.1 Rosa multiflora
CCAAATGAGTAGCCTCCGCAAATAACAAACTATCATCTGCAAATAAAAGATGATTAATACTCGGAGCTCCAGAGCAAATAGTAATACCTGGAAGATCCCCAGACAATGCACTCTGAGTAAGTAATGCTGAGAATCCCTTTGCCCCAAGGAGAAAGAGATATGGAGAGAGGATCTCCCTGCCGGAGTCCCCGAGAAGGGATGACATACCCTCTAGGCTTCCCCCGAACCAAGAAAGAGTATCTAACTGTGGAAACACATTGTATTACCATCTGAATCCATGAAGGAGCAAAACCAAGTCTCTCCATAACGTTTCTAAAAAAAAAATCCACTCCATTCGATCATATACCTTACTCAAATCCAACTTCAATGACATATACTTGTCCTGACCAGAACGCTTATTATGAATGAAATGAGAAACTTCATTGGCAGCTAATATATTATCTGTAATCAAACGTCCTGGAATAAACGCACTTTGATATGGTGAAATAATTTGAGGTAAGATCACCTTCAGCCTATGGGCAATAACTTTAGAGCAGAGCTTATAGATGACATTGCACAGCGCTATAGGACGTAAGTCAGCCATCGTCTCAGGATTACTTACTTTATGTATGAGGCATATATGAGTATAGTTTATCTGTTTTAGAAGCTGGCCCGAGTGCAAAAAGTCCTGAACCGCAGCAGTCACTTCTACCCCAATAGTCTCCCAATAATGTTGGAAAAATATAGGAGGCATCCCATCTGGACCGGGTGACTTGGTTGGATACATTTGAAAGAGGGCATCCTTCACCTCCTCACATGAATAAGGCGCACTAAGCATAGAATTCATCTCCTCTGACACACAAGGTTGCAGAGCTGCTAGTGTTTGCTGTAATGCCTCGTTATCAATAACTCCAGCTGTGTACATACGTGAAAAATAATCAGTAACTATATTTTGCACTCCGACATCATCTTCAAACCAAGTGCCCTCCTTATCAAACAACCCAATGACGAAGTTTTTTCATTTGCGATTAGAAGCCTTTCGATGAAAATACCCAGTATTCTTGTCCCCATCTTTAAGCCAAGCTACCTTAGCTCGTTGAGACCAATAAGCCTCATCTTGAGATAGCAACAGTTCTAACTGAGCCATAAGGTCAACCTTTTCTTCCTGAAGTTCAGTAGAGTGAGGGAGCCCCATAATCACCTCCAATCTTTGTCTAACTGCGAACATTGCTTTTTGTCGATCCCCAAAAGTAGCTCTCTGCCATCGATCCAAAGCAATACCAGTTCTCTCAATTTTCTTAGACACACAGAACAAAGGTTGTCCAGTAATTACCGAACCCCAATGATTCTGAACTAGCGGATCACACTCAGCATTTTGAAGCTAGAAAGTCTCAAACTTGAAACGATGGAATCGTTGTTGCTTTGCAATAGGCTTCGAACTTACTTGTAAGAGAATCGGAATATGATCTGACTTACTTGGTGGAAGATGAATAACCCTATAATGCATGAACAGATCTAGCCATGTTGGAGTAGCCACTACTCTATCCAAACGCAGTTTTGTCTCAGAATCACTCCAAGTATATAGAACTCCAAAGTAACCCAGGTCAATTAAATCAACATAACCCAAAACTTCACGAAACCCTCACATTTGGCGCTCTGGTCGAATTCTACCATCAAGTTTCTCAGAGGAATTAAGGATTTCATTGAAATCACCTATCACTATCCACGGTAGTGCATCAGCATCGGCCAAGGAACGAAGCAAAGCCCAGGACTCAGACCGCTCCGCTGTCGTAGCGTTCCCATAGAATCCAGTTAAAAGCCATAAAGGCTCACCAACCCCTCCTCCAATCTCGACATCAACGAATCTGGTATCTGTAGATCGTACACGGAGTGGAATTTCATCACCCCAAAACAATCCTAACCCACACGGAGTAGAAAATGTGATAACATGTGTAATCTTCAATCTTAATAAATTATTGTCTTAAAAAAAAAACATAATTTTTTTTTTCTATTGAGATCACACGGTATTCTTAAAGGCTTCGTAGACCAAAAGTCTAATCCGTTCATGTCAAAACGGTTTCTCCCCCTAACCATCAAGAATAGATCGAGATTTAAACTCCAATCAACATCGATGAGATTCAAACCAGCATGTGGGGATTCCGCACCTAAAAGTTCTCACCAACGCAATCACCTGTAATGGTTAGAAAAACATAAGACATTGTTTGCATTATCTAAAAGTGGGAGTAACAAATCTTTGCAGATAGATTATTGAAAAGTTGAGTAACACTTGATATCACCCATTGATTTAACACTTACTCCTTAAGCAATAGATATGGGGGCTTTTTTTATGTTTTAATTTTTTTTTAATCAGTATTAATTAAGCAAACAACCCTTAAGGTTAAATTTTCTAAAATCCCAGCAATTGCCCTTCGTTTATTAAACTACTTATTGTTAGAAATTTCATACATAGAGGGTTAAAAAGAGAAATGCACGACTCCCACTTATAGTTAGCGGCAAACCCGGCCACGACCACGTTTTGAGGAAGAAGAAAAGAAGTAACTCCCACTCAAACTCAATTTCTTTTTTCCAAAAACGCGTTCTTCCTTTGTTCTTTGTAATCTCTCCCATTTCAATTTCTTTTTTCCAAAAACACGTTCTTCCTTTGTTCTTTTTAATCTCTCCCATTGCATACTTGCTTAACTGCAACACTGGAAGATCGATAAAATTAAAGCCGGATCAAATGAGGTTCTACAGGTTTAGTTTTTGCCAGTTTTGATTCTTAACAATTGATAATTTATTTAATTGACAAACTTTTCTACACACCAAAATTCATGAGGAATTGGTTTATGCAACACAGGAGATACCCTACACGGTCTTTGAATCTTCATTCAAGTAAGGTAAGTGGTTCCTTTGATCCTGCGTTCCCAATTGATTTATGCTTTCCTACTGTTTTCTCTTCATTAAGGTATGATTTCTCCAACTCCGTATGTTTTTTTCTTTTTTTCTTTTTAACTGTTCTTATGTGTAACAATGCACTATCTTCGGAACACACTTTCTTTCTTTTTTTCCTTCTTTTTTCTCTTTATGGGTCGTAGAAGATTTTTTCTCCTTTGCTACGCAATACACAAATATTGTTCGTTTCATTTCCGCTTAAAAAAAAAAAATAACATGTATAAAAATATGTATATAGGAGATGGAGTTGATTGGAGCATGTGAACTTTATTAAACAAACATGTATATAGGAGTTTCTTTTTAAAAAGTATGTTCCTATTGTAAACATTTGTATATATTGGTGCATATTTTTTGTATGAAGTTTAATGTTTTTTACCATTCTAAAAAAAAAAGTTTAACGTTTTTAGGGTTAAATTAAGCAAACAACCCTTAAGGTTAAATTTTCTAAAATCCCAGCAATTGCCCTTCGTTTATTAAACTACTTATTGTTAGAAATTTCATACATAGAGGGTTAAAAAGCACGTGCGAGCGCAGTCCTTTCGCACGCGCGTAGCGCGTGCAGGAAGGCTAGTATATATATATACATATATATATATATATATATACATATATATATATATATTTTAATAATAAGAGATTAGGCGATATTAGTTCCTCGGAGGCAGATAATGTAGGGAACAAATCCCACCCTCAATCCTGAAGGAGAAGTGTCTGCCACACTCTGGGAACCCACCCCCCATCCCCCTATTTTATTAATAGAAGAATAGTTGACAAATACAAAAAAAAATTGGGGGATTAGACCAAAACCCAACCACCAAAAACAAGACAAGGAAGAGACAAACCCCCTTCCTAGACACTAGCAAAACTAAAAGCAAATAAAAACCTATGTCTTTACGCATAACGATAATGAGTAACATAAGATAGATCCCGACCATAGAATCCAGCAATGAACCTAGGAGGTGAAGTCCACCAAATAGAACCATCATTTTGAGCACCATAATTAGCAAGAGCATCAGCTGAAGAGTTACTTTCTCTATAAATATGAGTAACACGAAAATGTATGGATTGAGTAAAGTGCAGATAGTTCAACCATTCCACTTTGAACCTCCAAGGTATTAGATTGGGCGAATTGAAATACTGAACTACTAGAGTTGAGTTGTTTCAAGCCAAATATGTGTCCAACTTCTTGCCCAGGCAACACGAAAAGCCTCAATGACTGCCAGAATCTCAGCATCAATTGCACTATTAACAATGACTATGGGCAAAGGCACCCTTAAATAAACCATCCGAATCTCTAAATAATCCTCCAAACCCTGCTACCTCTGGGCTACGAAATGCCCCACTAGTGTTTACCTTCAGCCAACCCACAGGAGGAAGGGCCCATCTTACTGGAATAAATTTTGGAGCTTTGAGCCGCAGAGGTGATAAACCCAGTAACTGGAAGGCTGGCAAAGAACCCAGAGACGAAGAGCACGGTGAAAAATAAAGAAAAGCAGAGTCCTTGAAAGAAAGAAGAAAAAAGTGTTTGAAATTTGCCAAGGAAAAAACCTTATCATCAAACCTCAATTTATTTCTCTCAGTCCAGATGCACCAGATGGCATTACAAACAGCAAAGCACCAAAGTTTTCTAGATGGAGCTGGCAAAGAGTCAAGCACCATTGGTGATAATAATCCAAGATCCTCTGTCTGATTCAAAAAACTCAAGCGAAAAAGCTGAAAAATCCAACTCCAAAAACTGTGTATCACACTGCAATTGTAAAATAAATGAGATAAAGATTCAACATTTTCACAGCAAAAATCCACTGGCATTCACAGACTAGGACGGGCTCAAGCCCGTCCGAGATTTTTGGACATAAAAAAAATTAGATGTATACTTTTTTTTTTTTAAGTGGGTATTGTCCATAGTCCAAACTCCAGAAGCCCAGCCCAGCCCAGCCGAAGTAACTCCCCAGTCCCGACAGTTTGAAGAATGACTCCGTCAATTTCAGATCCAGCCTCAATTTCCTGAAGGAATGACTCATCTCCCATTCTCGGATTCTCCCAAGCCACAATCTCATCAAAAAATCATTCCAGATAAGCGTGCATTTCTTAATTTCCTCTTCAACCTCTTGATTCAAGCAAATTCTGGTTCATGCTTCACTCATCGACTATGGAGGAGTGCGGGCTATTGAGCTATTCGAAGTTTTGAACTAGAGAATCGTCTCTCACAATCTCACTCTCTCCTCCTCCACCAATGCCGCATGCGGATCTCCCTTCTCCACTTCTCTCAGAGAGTCAGAGAGTCCGACATCAAGTCTTATCTGGTATGCAGCCTGCTTTCCGAGTCTCCGTCTCCTACTCTCCTTGTTCTGCAAATCTGCAATGTATTGTTTAATTGATGTGGGTTAAATGTGATGCACTGATGTGAGTCTCATTTCTGCAATTTATTATTTAATTGATGTGGGTTAAATGTGATGCACTGATATGGTTCTTCTAATCTTCTTTCTGCTATGTAATTGTTGTGGGTTTAATTTATTATTTGCTTTCAATACTTATCATTATCAAGGTCAGTGGGTTTAATTGATTTCAAAACTTATCAAGGTCTGAAGGTCGATCAGTTCATTTTCTTCTTTCTGTTGTGCAATTGTTGTGGGTTTAATTGATTTCAATACTTATCAAGGTTAGTGGGTTTAATTAAAGTATAAACTCAGCAATTGTTGTGCTAATGAGTAATCAAGTTTGGGTTTAATCAAGTTGTATAACGATGCTCGGCTAAAGTGCTAATCAAGTTTGGGTTTAATTAAAGTGTTGTGCTAATGAACTTTGTGCTTCAAACAGGAGGTTCTTTATGTTTGTTTGTTTAATTGTGAATGACACTATGAATTGAAACTACGAACTGGAACACAAAGTGAATGGCAAAAGCTTGAGTTCATGATTAGAGTAGCTTACGAAATCCTAGCCCGCCCAAGATTTCAATCCTGGATCCGCCATTGCAAAAATCACACCTGGAGCAAAGTGAATAACCTCTCTTCTGTAGCAATTCATCTGTTAGCATTCTACCATGGAGAACTTTCCAAGTAGCAATGCTTTTGCGTGGTTGAACTGCTTTATGCCAAATGAATTTGCACCAAGGTATAACTGGGTTGGAGGTAGAAATAGAAATATAAGCATCCTTTGCTGTGAACTGACCTGACGTTGAAACAGGCCAAATTGCTTGACCAATCATCCTATTAATGGGCAGTGAAACCTCCAAAATTTGCTTGGCCAAGTCTGGGAAGGAAGAAACGAATAGAGAAGGCAACGACCAATTTCCATTTGTGATGAAATTGCACACTGGCTCCTTAATGAAATGTTGCAACTCCGGACTCAAATTATGAGTAACTGAAATTGGATTGCCAAGCCAATTATCTAACCAAAAACGAACTTGTTTTCCATCTCCTACCAGCTAATGAATCTTGGAATAAAACATTGGCCAAAGCTTCTTCAGGCCAATCCAAACCTAAGATCTTTGATAATACTGTAGTGCTTGAAAAGAGTGTAAAAAATCTATCCCGCAAGAATTGAGCTGAAGGGGAAGACAATTGAATAATGCCCCAGCATCTGGTAAAGAGCAAGGCTCGGTTAAGAGTGAACAAATTCTTTAGGCCCAATCCTCCTTGATCAACTGGGAGACAACATTTAGTCCATGCAATTAATGTAGACCCTTTCTTGAGGGGGTCACCTGACCAGAAGAAATTAATGTAGACCCTTTCTGTTAGAAGCCAGGGCTTTTTCCACTGAAAAGCAGAAGCCTGGAGACCCCTGCTTTTAGAAGCCAGAAGCCGCTTGCTGCAACTATAGCGCTCTTTTTAACTGTAGCGATGAGTTAATCAATCTTTCGAAATACCAATGGGTACTCTCATGGCTTGGAAGTAATTACGGCCCAATACCATTCATGAAAACACTGCTCTTCCAACTCTTCCATTCGCTTCTTCTCCCTCATCTCTACCGCTCTCCTTCATAGACGTCAATCGAAACCCCGGGCTAGTTATCGGAGTAAGTGGAAAAGGAAGGAAAACCCGAGAAAAAGGATTAGTACTAGTTCAGAATCTGAGAAGGAAGACGGGAAGAGAGAGACACAGGGCGGCGGACTGACGTCATTTTGTTTTTCTGGTGAGTTCTCTTCTTCTCCATTTCGCATCGGAGCCATGCAAACGGCGCCATTCTTGACCTAATAGAGTTGAGTTTGAGATTATACTGCTTTAATCTGTTGCCATTGATTTCAGTTCTCTCATCGATCTAAAGCTGTGGAATTGTTTAATTTCATTGCAGGTTGATTGTTTTTTATCATGTCTTGGTGCACGATTGAGTCTGACTCAGGTAAAATTCTACAAGAATTCATCGAATTTTACATTTTGCACAGCTATTATGTGCTTTGAATATTTCTGTAAAATTTGATTTGTGTCAGTATGATTGAGTGAGATTTTACCTGCAATATATGCTTAAATGTGGATTGCAATGACAACCGAAAAAGAGGAAATAGTTATTGAACTACCTGAGTTTTGAAGTCTAGGTATAATAGCTATTAAATCAATATTGGAAGGCCATCGAATTTGGTGCATCTCTTGCAGCTGTGATCATAATCTGCTGCCAGTCCTTGCGGTACTGATGTGTGTGTTTTCTCTCATTTGACTAGGTTCAACTTATTTATATAGCTAGATAGCTGGACAAGCATGCACAATCTATATATGTTGGTCATGAACACTTTAAGATGTTGTAGGAAATCTGATAATTCTGGCAAAAGGGGAAAGCCTTGCCAGAAGCATCATTGCCATTTCATCGTGTAATGCCAAGCTTGACTCATATGGCTTTGGTTGTGCAAGGGTTGTCATACTGAAGTCTGTTGTTTTAGCAGATTTTCCATTATTGTCGATTTCATTCCCAAATTCAATTGTCTCAGATGATATAGTGGATGTTTTGCAAAAAGCTTCATTTTTTGGGTTTGAAACTTTGAACACATTTTATTTGTTAGGAAGCAGATCCTCATTCTTCCGATCCAGTCAACAAAACATCTCTCATCTTGTTAGCCAACAGCAATATTCAATTATGGCCTTCTCTATCGGTCTCTTCTACAGAAAAAGACTGGGAAGATATCAAGTTTGGAGTGGACAATGGAGTTGATTTCTATGCTGTCTCATTTGTAAAAAGTGTTGCGGTGGTTCATGAGTTGAAAGATTATCTCAAAGGTATTTCTATGAGTTCTATACACAACAGAGTTGATTCTTATTTTCAATCTCTTATCCATTTTCAGTTAATTTCTTCTTGGCTCTTCTATATGTTATTGACTCCTAAACTGAGTTGTGTATTGCAGGTTGTAATGCTGATATTCATGCATGTTATCGTAAAAATTGAAAGTGCAGACTCTATACCAAATCTTGATTTCCTTTTTTGTTCAAAACAAGCACTCTAATTTATAGGGATGGTAGGAGGGAAGACTATTGTGCAGTAATGTATGTCAAGCTGCCCCTAGGATTTCTTATGAATACAAGGAATTTCGTTAGTTTCATTCTAATCTTTATGTAGAAATTCATGAAATGTTGAGATGGAACATGATGATTGGATTCTATTGTTTTTATCAACATGACATAATATTTTGTTGACTTTGGAAAGGTTTTTGCAAAATGCTATTGAGTTTAATACATGCTTTTTAGGATGGAACATGCTCCCTCATAACCAAAAAGGCATAGTCTAATTACTTTAATAATTTTTAAAATTGTCCAATATTAATTATATGATCACTATAATTTATAAAAATTGATGGTTAAGAATAATCTATATGTAAATAAAAATATTAAACTAACCATAAAAATAGAACTTTAACTATTTTATATTACTAAATAATAAGGGCAAAAAATGATTTCATGTCCAAATTGGTCATTCTACAAACAAAAAGCACAAGCCAGTTTTGAGTTTACCAAACACTTTGCCACTGCTTTTGCCACTAACAACACCTATAAAAAGCCAGTTTACCAAACACTCAGCTACTTTGCTTTTCAGCCACTTATTCTCAGAAATAAGCAGAAGTCAATTTTTTCTCAAAGAACAGCCATACCAAACATAGCCTTAGCTTTGTTCACAATTTGACCAGAATTAGCCCCATATTATCAAGAAATCTCATTAAAGCCTTAATACCACGAGAGTTGCTTTGCATGAACACCATTATGTCATCAGCAAATAGAACATAAGATGGAGGTGACACTTTTTTCGGAGTAGCAATGGTAGTAATTTTTCCTCTAGAAACCAAGCGAGATAGGCCTCGACTCAAGACTTCTTCCGCAAGGCAAAATAATAATGGGGATAAAGGGTCCCCTTGCCGAACTCCACGTGAACAGTCAAAGAAACCACAAGCTTGCCCATTTATAAGAACTGAGAGTTTGGCAGATTTGAGAATATTATGTATCCAGTTTATAAAGACTGAAGCAAAACCAAATGAGTGAAGAACTCGTAGCAAGAAATCCCAATCCAAAGTATCCAAGGCTTTGCTGACATCCAACTTTATGGCAATATTACCCCAATGACAATTATGAATCAACTGCGCCCGATCAGCCTCTGCAACGTCATTTATAAAATTGGGTCCAAAGTACTTGCTAATAGGCTGAAACCGTTGTTGGAAGATTTAATTTCAACATTCTAGGGGGCATTTGTTCCAGGCAGATTAATCTCTGACAACTCTTATTTGATCGCTTTTGAAATTTCTCACTTCCTTAAACGACAACGTGGGGGCATTGTGGGTTATGGTGCTCTTAAGGTTGACATGAGTAAAGCCTACGATAGGGTGGAATGGCCTTTCTTGGAAGGGGGGTCTTACGGAGTCTTGGCTTCTGTGATGTTTGGGTTCATTGGATTATGAATTGTGTTCGGACAGTTTCATATTCTTTCTTGGTGAATGGGGAGCCTTGTGGACATTTGAAGCCTTCTAGAGGACTTCGGCAGGGTCATTCTATTTCACCATTTTTATTCCTGTTGTGTATGGAGTTTCTCTCCCGTCTAATTCTACAAGCCGAGAACAGGAATCTTCTACATGGTGTCCCCGCATATGCATAGGTGCACCTTCCATTAGTCACTTATTTTTTGCTGATGATTCTTTTATATTTTGCAAGGCGGACTTACAGGAATGCCTAGTTCTTAAAGTATACTTGCTCAGTTTGAGCAGTTATCTGGACAGTAGATTAATTTTGAGAAAAGTTGTATCTCATTCAGCCGCAATGTTCCCAGAAGATGGCAAGATGTCCTGGCAAGTGTACTTGGGGTGCAAAGAGTAGACAAGCATGATATATATCTAGGCATGCCTATTGAGATCAGCTACTCTAAGGAAGAGGCTTTTGGTAATCTGACTGAAAAGATTCGTAAGAGAACACAGGGTTAGAGACAAATTGTTAAGCACTGCTGGTAAAGAAGTTTTAATAAAGGCAGTGGCACAGACAATTCCCAACTATGTTATGACTTGTTTGAAATCCCTAAGCATATGTGTGACGAGATGCATAGAATAATGGCACGCTTTTGGTGGGGAGACACTGCCTCTGAAAGGAAGATTCACTGATGAACAGGGATAAATTATGTGACCCTAAATCTGAGGGCGGTATGGGTTTTTGCAATATGCTTCTATTTAATCAAGCTCTTCTAGCAAAACAAGGTTGGAGGATTTTGTGTCGCCCTCAAGCTCCTGTCACGCGACCTCTAAAGGCACGTTACTTTCCTCGCACAGATTTCATGCATGCTGTTCTTCCTAAGGACGCCTCATATACTTGGCGAAGTATTTTACATGCATGGTCGTGATCTGCTTAGTCGGGGTGTTCGATTCCAAGTGGGAGATGTTGATTCAATTTCTATTTGGAATGACCCATGGTTCCGCAACCTTATTCTTTTAAACCATTCTCTCCTATTGTGCCAGGGACCGAGATTTTAAAGTTTCAGACTTGATTGACTATGAAGCGAGAGAATGAGATGGTGATTTGTTATCTGAACTCTTTTCGAAGAGAAAGCTGGACTAATCTCTAGTATACCATTGAGTTTGGCTTCTTCTGTGGACAGACTCATTTGGCATTACGACAAACGTGGTAGATACAGTGTGAAGAATGGGTATTTTGTGGCACGACACTGTCCACTCACATGCATAAGGCCTCTTCCTCTACTTAGTCTACTACTGTTGGCTTCAAGTCTGATCACTTTTGGACTAAACTCTGGAGGATACATGTGCCTCCTAAAATTAAAATGCATACTTGGGGGTTGATTAAGGGTATCCTACCTACTAAGGCGGCTCTGTCACAAAAAGTACAGCTGCCCAACCTCAAATGCGTTTTCTGCAGAGATATTGAAGACGTGAAGCACATATTCATCCATTGTAATGCTATTGCTATCATTTGGCAACATAGCAATCTTAATCTTCCACTTATTGGACAACATGTCACTTCACTTTACGAATGGGTCAGTTATGCTTTTGATTCTCTCCCTGGACCTTCCCTTGAGCTTTTCTTAGTTCTGCTATGGGCTATTTGGCAGGAACGAAACAACATTATATGGAAGAACGATTGTTTTAATCCAATTAATGTACTTGCATGGGCTACTACTTAATTGGTTGGAGAAGGTAAAGAAGGTGCACCGAGATTGCTCACAGACCACAAACAGAAACATTACCGTTCGCAAACCGGCTACATGTTGGACAGCTCCTTCTTTTGGGAGAGTTAAATTAAATGTGGACGGGGACTGCAATCTGGACAACAAGCTTGGCGGTGTGGGTATAGTACTAAGATCAGATTCAGGTCAGTTTCTCGCTGCATTAATTTGCTAAACATTTTCCTTCTGCCTCTTCAGCTTTGCACATGGAGGCAGAAGCCTTACGTGCGGGGCTGTTGGTAGCTATTCATGAAGGCTGGAATGCAATTGAAGTGGAAAGTGATTATTTATCGCTGATTAATGCTGTCAAAGAACACGAGTGTGACTTTTCACATATAGGTCGGATAGTTAATTGATTGTAAAAGATATGTTAACAGCTTTTCTGATGTTGAAGTCCGACATGTTTACCATGAAGCAAGCGGTGTTGCCTATCGTTTGGCACACCTTACTAGTTGTAATAGTATAGATGCATTTTGGGTGGAGGAGCCTTCCGTTATTATTCGGGATGTACTCTACGGAGATCTATGTAGTTTATCATGAACCTTAGGTATTATGTCCTCCCCGTTGTACTTTGTTCCTACTTTTAATAATATTTCTGGGTGTGGGGCTGAGTGTCTCAGCTAAGCTGAGTTCCAAACCCTGTTTAAAAAAAAAAATCACTTACTGTTCATTTAACAAGGAAAAAAAGAAAGTAAAATATCGTTTCTGCCCCTGACTTCTAATTGAAATTACAATGCTGTCTGTTGAATACATAGACTACGAAACAATGTTGTTGTTGTTAAAGTAAAATGACAATTGAAATTGGTTTACTCATTTCATTTCATAACCCCTTTATATATGGAGAGAATTACAATGGAAATATCAATTACAATGATGACGTTAATTACTGATTGGTCCATAATTCATGCTGATTGATGGTAATTGCTAATTGCTTGATTCCCTCTCTGTCAATCACTTTGACGAAGGCACATAATGTGTTTTTCTTTTAACACTCCCCCTTGTGCCAAGTCAAAGATGAAATGGTGCATGAGTTGTTGCCTCATTAAAAACCTTACGAAGTAATAATAAAAACCCTGTGGGACAAAAAATACACATTGGTCGAAGGAAAAGAGCACAACTCATCTTTTACATTTGAGGATGACATGTGTGTGTTAGACTCCCCCTGACGTCTACACCTCCCCCTGATACTTACAATAATTAGGGGAGCTTGAAAAGTCTTCGCATTTCTATGCTTTTCACATGTTTCTCAAATAAGGCCTTAGGCAATGATTTGGTGAACAAATCTGCCACATTCTCCTCAGACCTTACTTGATTAACTTGAATCTTGAGGAGGGCCTGTTGTTGCTGATTGTAGAAAAACTTTGGTGATATGTGTTTTGTATTATCACCCTTTATATGCCCTAGCTTCATCTGTTCGATGCAAGCTGCGTTATCTTTATTAATACAAGTAGGCTCTTCAGTGGTAGAACTCAAACCACTAGTCCCTCGAATATGTGTGATGATAGCTCTTAACCATACACACTCAAGAACCGCCTCATGTAGAGTAATGATCTATGAGTGGTTCAAGGAGGTAGCCACAAGGGTTTGCTTGATTGATCTCCAAGATATCATCGTGTTCCCACTGGTAAATACACAACCAGTTTGGGAACGACCTTTATGTGGGTCAGAGATGTATCCAACATCAGCAAAACCGACTAAAACGTCATTTGGCGTTTTAGTGTAGTGAGTGGCGTTTCGCCATCAATATTTCCTTCAGGGATTGCAATTTCATCTGCGGTCCCTCTTGTCTCTCTGTTGGGAAAAAACATTCCCAAGTCAATGGTTCCTTTTAGGTATCGGAAAATGTTCTTGATACCATTCCAGTGACGCTGCGTTGGCGCTGAGCTAAATCTAGCTAACAAGTTCACTGAGAATGCAATATCTGGTCGAGTACATTGGGCTAAGTACAATAACGCGCCTATTGCACTTAAATAGGGAATTTCAGCTCCCAACACCTCTTCGTCATCTTCCTTTGGACGAAATGGATCTTTCCTTGCATTCAAACTTCGACCGATCATGGGAGTGCTAGCAGGATGCGCTTTGTCCATGTTAAATCGCCTAAGCATCTTTTGGACATACGCAGACTAGTGGATTAGTATTCCACAAACTTGGGTTCTAGTTCAAGGCCTAGACAGAATCGAGTTTTCCCAGGATCCTTTTTCTCAAATTTGGATTTCAAGTAGCTCGCGGTTTCTCTTATTTCATCAAGAGTACATATTATGTTCATATCATCGACATATACTGCTACAATTGCAAATCCAGAACTCGTTTTCTTTATGAATACGCAGGGGCATAATTCATCGTTCTTATATCCCTTCCCAATCAAGTAGTCACTTCGACGGGTATACCACATCCGCCCGGATTGTTTCAATCCGTAAAGTGAGTGTTTCAACCTAATTGCAAACGCACTCCGTGGTTTAGAGTCTCTTGACTTGGGTACTGTAAGGCCATCAGGCACTTTCATATATATCTCTGAATCTAGATCCCCATAGAGATATGCAGTCACCACATCCATGAGCTGCATTTCCAGTCCTTCGGAAACTACTAGGCTAACTAAGTAGCGGAACGTTATAACGTCTATTACGGGAGAGTATATCTCCTCGTAGTCAATTCCAGGGCGTTGTGAGAAACCTTGCACCACAAGGTGAGCCTTGTACCTCAGAACTTCATTCTTCTCATTATGCTTTCTGACAAAGACCCATTTATGTCCTACAGGCTTTACACTTGGTGGGGTCAGCACTACCGGACCAAATACCTGCATCTTTATCAGAGAATCTAATTCTGCCTGAATTGCTTCTTTCCATTTAGGCCAAAGTGCTCTTTTGTTGACATTCTGCAACAGAGCGTGGTTCGATATCATCGTGCTCTATGATTTCTTGAGCAACAGTGTATGCAAATACATCATCAATGTGTATGGAAGATCTTTCTATCAATTCATACGCACTCTCATAATCCATTGAGATTTCTTTGTTCTCTGAAATCATTTCAGACATCGGAGCGTCCTCCAGTATTGATTCATGAACATAACAATAATCAGAGACAATCTCATGAGAGGGATTCTCTACATTGATGATTAATGGATCGGTTTGTGCCTTACTCGCCCTCTTCTTTCTTGGGTGAGTGTCAATAGAACCAAGTGGCCTCCCCCTCTTCCTTTGAGGAGCCACGGCCTCAACCACACCTCCACTAAGTGTGGTTGCAGTGCTTCTATCTGCAGCACCGTGCCCCTTGTTGGGGACTTCTAACCTTGCAGGCACATTTACAGATGGTATATGTGATCTCGTCACTTTTGAGATATCAGTAAACGCGTCAGGCATTGAATCTGCTACGTTCTGAAGATCGATTATTCTTTTCACCTCACTTTTACATTGTGAAGTGCGGGGATCAAAATGAGACAGAGTGGGGACAAACCACGACAATTCCTGTCGTTCCCTTGGAAAATCTCTTGTCCTATCTCCCCCTAACGACGGGAAGACTGTCTCATCAAAGTGACAATCCGCAAATCTAGCGGTAAAGAGATCGCCTGTCAAGGGTTCCAAATAGCGGATAATCGTTGGAGATTCGTATCCAACATAAATACTTAATCGTCTCTGAGGACCCATTTTAGTGCACTGTAGGGGCGCAATAGGCACATATACTGCGCAACCAAATATGCGTAAGTGTGAAATGTCAAGCTCATATCCAGTTACCAACTGTTACGCAGAAAATGGTTGGCTAGCAGTGGGTCTGAAACGAATGAATAAAGCTGCGTGCAATATTGCATAACCCCATGCAGATATAGACAGGTTGGTGCGCATAACCAATGCCCTATCCACCATCTGTAGCCTTTTGATGGTGGCTTCTGTGAGACCATTTTGTGTATGCACATGGGGTACAGGATGCTCTACATCGATCCCAGTAGACATGCAATAATCATCAAATGTTTTGGATGTAAACTCTCCAGCATTATCAAGCCTTATAGAATTGATAGGGTGATCAGGGTGGTGAGCCCTTAAGCGTATAATCTATGCTAGAAGTTTTGCAAATGCAGCATTTCTTGTGGACAATAAAATGACATGTGACCAACGTGTCGAGGCATCCACCAGAACCATAAAGTACTTGAATGGTCCGCATTCTGGATGGATAGGTCCACAGATATCTCCTTGTATCATTTGTAAGAATGGAATGTTTTGTTTCGTATCTTTAGCATAGGAAGGTCTCGATCATATTTTTGCTAAAGAGCAGGCTTTGCAAAATGAGTGATGTGCCTTTGAAATAATCAATGAGGCATAATGGGAGGGAGGTAGTGCTTCTGGTACTTCGGAAGGTAATGGCTGCATTTGAGCAATACAAAGACCGACACCTTTCAGTGTGGCATATTTTTCTCCCATTTTATTTTTCACTCGAAAGAAGGGATGTCCGTGTGAGTTCTTCAAAATACGGATCATCATGTCACTACCAGGGCCCTCTAGGGGGTCATGCCAAAGCCTGTATGAGTCAGTGTCCCACATTTCATTATTGGTGACAACATATGATTCAATGATCCGAATCGTAGTGAGGTACAGTCCACTAGATTGACTCATAAGTTACTTTAAAATGAGTTGCCTTCCACATTTATTAGAGGTAATATAAAGGTATTCAGTTCCATTCTCACAGTGTGTTTCTACATGATAACCGTTGGCACGAATATCTTTGAAACTTAACAAGGTTCGATTAGCTCTTGGTGCATACAGAGCGTATCTCATATTATGTAGAGTATTTGTATTTATGTAGAATGATAATCTTTTCATCCAAATAATTTTTCTTTTTCTAGATGTATTGCTTTACATCTTTATAGTGCAATTTCGAACCATGTAAATATGTGTAGTAAATAAATTTGAATAAATTCAGTGCTTCAGAATAAAATTCAAAATTTATTAATAAGCAAACGATAATCAAATCAAGGTGTTGTTTAGAAATCTAATTCATCAAACTATTATTGAAATAAACTTTAAGACTACGTAATAGTCTAATTAAAAATGAGGCATTATGCCTTCACAACTGTTTTTGGAAAATAAAAGAAATAAAGCAGATCAGTCAAAATCTGAAGCATCCATTGACTAAGCAAGTTCCTTGTTGCCATTGAAGTCTGTAATTGTGAGGTTGACGTCTGGGTCATGGCCTCCTTCTTCTATATAGTAAGCTTCTTGTTCTTTAGACTCTTTATACCTCTTGTAAGTGGCTACAACTAGGTTGCTTGCTTGGCAGTTCTTGTACCAATGCCCCATGACTCCACACCTATAGCATGGTTCATTACCAACTCTACCCTGTTTGACTGAAGGGTTCTTAGGTGCCCTTTGCATCTTGTTTCCATGACCACTAGGACCAGCACCACCATCTCTGCGCCATACATTGGGAGGGCCTCCACGGCCCATACCATGACCCCCACGTCCCTTTCCACGTTGTGCATTGTTGCCACGTGGGTAGAGATCAGCACGTCCAACCCCCTTTGCATTGAGGTTCTTTCCACCTTTGACTTTGCCATAATTAGCTTTAGGAATTTTCTTCGTCCCAACGGGCCTGGCATTGTTGCTCAAAAGAACCTCATTATGCCTCTCAGCCACTTGTAGTAGGTTGATCAACTTATTGAAAGTTGTGATTCTTTTGTTATCATACTCCAGCCTATACTGGTTCGCTAGTATAATTGCTGAAGTAGGAAAAGTGGAAAGAGTCTTCTAGATCATATCATCTTCTGTGAGTTCCTTTTCACGGAAATTTAGACGTGCCTTTAGGTGCAACATGTCCTTGTTGAAGTCATTGACCTTTTTGTAGTCAAGCAAGCAGATTTCATTCCACTGAACGGTCAGTTGTGGGAGCAAGGAGTCATGAATGTTCCCAAAACGTCCCTTAAGGGCATCCCACAGTTCTTTGGGTGTCTTCAACTGAAGGTATTCCCTGCGTAAGCTAGGATCAATATGTCACCTCAGAAACATTAAGGAATTTGCTTTCACCTTATTAGACGGTCCATCGTTTTTGGGGTCAGCAGGAGTTTGGATGGTGGCAGTGTAGTCTTTTGCCACAAAGGCAGTTTCTACATCGGAAACCCAACGGTGGTACTCAAGTCCTTCTGAGTCCAAAATGTCAAATTCAGGTCGAGTTGGATCAGCCATTTACATAAACAAGAGAGAAGAAATAAATTACGCAGTCATAAAGACATCCATGTTAATTATATTCCAAAAATATGAATTTGATTTCAAGACCAAGATTCGTAATGGTCGCATTTTTTTCGATGCTACGTGAAAATGCATTATCACGGTAAGTATGTATGTATAATGCTCATGAATTTTCATTATCATGTAAAGCGGATTATATATGTTGCATTCTAAAAATAAGCATAACACATTTAAACATAGCATATATAAGAAATAAACTACATGACATGCTCAAATTTCACAAATATACAACAAATTATATACTACACATAATAATAGCAAGAGTATATCATGCATAAAAATCACGAAACATGCTTATGATTTCATAATAAAAACATAAGCAAGAAAATATAAAGCATGCTTAAACATAATTATAAATCATGCTTAAAGATAATCATATAAAACATAAATAACAAGGCATGCTTAAAAAAAAAAATCAATATTATCTAATTAAACATGCTCAAAAGTTCTAAGTAAAACAATTAATTATACCATAATATGAAATTAAATAAATAAAAGATAACATATATACTTGGTCTGGAGAAAATAAAACAATCCTAGCGCACGCGCGTGTTGATGCAGGAGTGCGTAGCGATATTTTTGGGCTTGAGAAAACTGGGCCGCTTCCTTTTTTTTCAGCAGTGGGTCATGGGCCTTGTTGTTTTTTTTCTTTTTCTTGGCCTGCTTTTTTTTTTTTTCCTTTGGGCCTCAGGGCCTGTTTTTTTTTTTT
>BDJD01010687.1:29947-86726 GCA_002564525.1 Rosa multiflora
CATTTATGCAATTGGGATATATAGCAGAACAAGTTTGGCAATCCTCAAAGAAAGTTTGGAAAGGGATTGACCTAATAAGAGAAAGCTTGCCCATATTTAGCTTCAGTATTAGTTGTTTAGTGTGTTGGGAATGTATGGGAATTTAGTATGTAATAGTCTGGGATAAAATGAGCAATGAGATTACTGCTTTCGTGCTCCTTTTTAACTCTTGACATGATTTCAGGCGATAGAGGCTGATAATGTTATGGGCTCAAGTAGGGTTGATGAATTTGCTGAACCTGTTTTACAATATGGACACATGTAGAACCCTGATTCAAATCCATAATTTAAAGTTGTGATTTGTTGGGAGGATGGAGTACTATAATGCCATAGAGTGTTGAAGTTACAAAAGGACTTTAATCTCTTTTTTTGTATTACACAACAATAGTAATCTACAGCTACCATTTTGACAATTCTGTGAGGAAATACATTTTGATCAGGTACCATCTTTAGCTTGCAGAGAAATTGAAATGTATACAAAGCATAAAACTATCATTAGGGGACTCGATAATTTTTCTTCCTACAAGTAAGAGAATGCAATGGAGATATAGAAAGAGCAAAGCATATGAAGTTGTCGGATACTAAGTGGGTAGATTGCCTCTACCTACATGGCAAGCTTTTGTACTGAAATCACATCTACCATTTTGTGATGAGATAATGGTTTTTATATATATTGCATATAGAAATATAGTATGCAGCTTCTAGAACCGAGTAGACACAATGTAACATAGCTAATTCACTTTTCTAAACCAAACCACACTCACATTCATAAATAATTTTGCTTCATTTTATTACGCATATCTTCCATTTTGTTTTAGCATAGCTAATTCACTTTTCTAAACCAAACCACACTCAAATTCTTCAAAAATGAACAGTAAGTACTACAATTTGCTGCCCCGCAGCATCGCGCGGTTTCTCTTTCTAGCTAATATACGATAGATGAGTTAACTGTTCACAACTGCTCATGTAACAGTGGAGTGACGGTTCTGCCCTTGGCTTTTTCTCACAATTTCGGGTTGCCACAGAAAGTCCAGAAACCTGTCAAGCAGAGAATAGTAACCCATCCGTGTACTTGCTCTGTTTTTAGCCTCCACTGACCCTTCCAGAAGTTCCATGGCTTCCAGACGTTTACTGAGCCAAATCTATAGATAAGGGAAAAGCGATCCAGAGGGAGATAGAGAGATCGACTGTGATAGAGAGATAGAGAGATTGGGTGTGTCTTTTTCTTTGTACAAAGAGATAGGGAGAGATTCAGGAAAGGGGATTCTCACCTCATCTTCTCAGCGGTTAGTTCTTTCTGAGCCGATTTGCCTTTTAATTTCGGGGCTGTTATTATGGATTTTCAGTTTGATCTGTTGAATATTTGGGCTTTCTATTCTGATGTTGTTTACAATTTTGATATAGAGTGAAAGGGAGATAGAGTTCTGTTCGATCTTTTGTTGTTGCGCGCTTATCAAAGAAGTATTGGGAGTGACAAGATTGTTTTCTGTTCGGTATTTGTTGGCGTAAAAGGTAGTTGCTCTATGTAAATGTTGTTACTTTTGTTGGGTTTGGCTTTTTAGGAGTATTCGATTAAGGACTATTGGATTACAAGGTAGTTTAGTTGATTTGATTAGTGTGCTTCATTTCGTTGTCATTTTGTTTCATTTTAGGTATATCATTATTCTGTTTCTGAAAAAGACTGATGCTAGATTGGTTTCCGTTTAGTTCTGTTTTACCTTCTTTGAGTGAAAAAGGGGAAGTGTTTAAAGGGACATCCTTATTACTGCTGTGTTCAAATAGAAGAAGAAGAAGAGGGGTTTGGAGAGTAGGGATTGCAGGTTTGGAAAATTCATGTTTTTGCTATTATGTTCTTCTTCTTTTAGTTTTGTTTGTGTTGGGGTTAGAGATATAGGTATTTGAATGGAATGGTTTTATCAATTTTGGTAACTTGAGAACTTTTATCAATTTTGGTGTTATATGATGATCATGATGACGAAGTATGGGGATGTAATTGCATATAAAGAAGAACAAGTCTCATAGAGGTTCTGATTTAGTCATTTTCAACCTCACATTCACGTTGCTGCAGGCACCAAGAAACCATCTTCTTGAGAGTTGAGATCTCAGATCTACAATACAAAAGCACTCCAGGAAGGCAGATCAATAGGAAGCCAACATTCAACAGACAGAGCAAAGCAAGCAGAATATGGCTTCTCTGAAAAATGAAGCAGCAGCCAGTTCTTCATCTTCTGCTCGCCCACTTTCTTCTACTGATCACCAAAATCATTACACATACGAGGTCTTCCTGAGTTTTCGAGGCGAGGATACGCGCTTTAATTTCACAGATCATTTGTACAACGCTTTGTGTCGGAAGGGAATTGAGACCTTCAGAGATGATAAGCTCAAAAGAGGAGGAGACATATCACAAGAGCTCCTCAAAAGAATTGAGGAGTCCAGAGTTTCAATCATTGTCTTCTCTCAAAATTATGCTTCGTCAAGGTGGTGCTTAGATGAACTGGTCAAGATACTTGAATGCAGAAAATCCAAAGGACAGGAGGTTAGAGCAGTTTTCTACAAGGTAACTCCCTCAAATGTACGACAACAAACAGGTGCTTTCGGTGACGCATTTGCCACGCTTGATCAATGCAAATACAAGGATAGCATGGACAAATGGAAGGCAGCTCTTAAGGAAGCAGCAGATTTGTCTGGATGGCCTTTGAAGGATGGCGAGTATGTCTTTAACCCCTCCACTAGCTAGTTAATTAGTTAGCCTATTAGATATATTATTGAAGTATTTGATTTCTTATATATGCTTTTGAATTCATAGGTACGAGACCACCTTCATCGAAGACATTGTTGAGGAGTTGTCCGCCCAAGTGATAAACCCTTCATGTGACTTGCATGTTGCTGAACATCCAATTGGAATAGAGTCTTGTAGACAAGATGTCAACACACTTTTAAAAGCCGAGGAAAATATTGTTTGCATGGTGGGCATATGGGGGCCTGGTGGAATAGGAAAAACCACAATTGCGAAGGATGTGTTTAATTCAATTCGCCGTAAGTTTGAAGGTAGCTGTTTCTTGACAGATTTTAGATCAAAAAGCCTAGCCCAACTGCAAGAGACACTTTTGTCTCATATTTTAAACTCAACTTCTTTGAAGGTGAGCAGTGTTGATCAAGGAGTTAGTTTTATAAAGACCAAGATGCAACATAAAAAAGTTCTCTTAATCCTTGATGACGTGAGTCATTTTAGCCAGTTAAAGAACTTAGTTCCATCCCCTGATTGTTTTGGGCCGGGCAGTAGAATTCTCATAACAACAAGAGATGAACATTTGTTAACAACTCATAACGTTCAGTTGATATACAAGGTCAAGATGTTAAATGATGCCGAAGCTATGGAGTTGTTTAGTTGGAATGCATTCAAGTGTAATGGACCTCCAGAGGATTTCATGAAACTTGCAAAGCATGCAATACGCTATGCCCAAGGCCTCCCATTAGCTTTGATAGTTGTGGGCTGTCATCTATGTGCTAGAAGGAAAGAGCAGTGGGATGATGCATTGGATAGTTATAAAAGAGCGCCTCACAAGAATATTCAAGACATTCTCAAAATAAGTTTTGATGCTCTGGAAGAAGATTCTCTTAAAGAACTTTTTCTTGACATTGCTTGCTTCTTTAAAGGTGTGGATGTAAATCATGTGATACCGATACAAGTAGCTTGTGACCGCAACCCAGTGATTGGTATTGAAATACTCAAAGAAAGGGCCCTAATAACAATGGACGGACATATGATCATGATGCATGACTTGATAGAAGAAATGGGTAGAGAGATAGTGCGTCAACAGGGTAAACCCGGCAAAAGAAGCAGATTGTGGAACTACGATGATGTCTACCATGTTTTGACAGATAATACAGTAAGTAAATTTCTTCATGAAATCTTAAAGCTAGGAAATTTTGGAACATGCACGTGTGTATGTACTAGCTTGTGCTCTCAGATTGCTACATATGTTAATAATTGCTTTCCTTTGTTTTGCAGGGAACAGAGGAAATAAAAGGCATCCAAGTACAAAGACTAAATGCTAGACTAAATGCTGAGATATGTTTGAATGCTGAAAGCTTTTCAAAGATGACAAATCTCATATACTTTTCAAGCGGCAATTTTTTACACTATTCTGGAAATATTGATCGTCTATCCAATGAGTTGAGGTGGCTTGATTGGTCCAACTGTCCGATACAATCGTTTCCTTCAAATTTTTATCCAAGGAAACTTGTAACGCTCAATATTTCTTACAGCCCTCACATCACACGACTATGGGAAGGAGTTAAGGTACTTTAATCTAATAATCCATTTTTATTTTAAAGAAGTTGTCCTTTTATTTTTTAATTCTTATATAAATAATAATGTTGTAAATTACTAGTGCTTATCTTTTTTCCTTGCCTCCCAGAATTGTCCATTTCTAACACATATGGATTTAAGAGGTTGTGAATCCCTAACAGAACTCCCAGACTTCACCCGAATACGTAATTTAAAAGAGCTAAAGTTAGATGGCTGTGAAAGTTTAGTTGAGGTTCATCAGTCTGTTGGATCCCTACATAAGCTTGTGACCTTAAATCTTGTAGGCTGCTCTAACCTTGTTAAGTTGCCAACCGAAATTAGCTTGGAATCTCTCATTACTATGGATCTTGGATATTGCAATAGGCTAGAGGAATTTCCAAAAATTATTGGAAAGATGGACTCTCTAAGAAAGTTGAACCTATCATGGACTAGTGTTAAAGAATTGCATCCGTCAATTGGAAATCTCATCGGGCTATATAAGTTGGATCTACATGGTTGTGGAAATCTTACTACTCTACCATGCAGCATATATGATTTACAAAGTCTAGGGATCCTAGATGTAAGTGGATGCTCAAAACTTGTTACATTTCCAGAAATTAAGGGAAAGATGGATTCATTGACAGAGTTGAATCTAAGAGGCAGTGGCATTATAGAATTGCATCCGTCAATTGGAAATCTCATTGGGCTATATAAGTTGGATCTAGATGGTTGTGAAAATCTTACTACTCTACCATGCAGCATATATGAGTTGCAAAATCTAGAGATTCTAAATGTGAGTGGATGCTTAAACCTTGTTACATTTCCAAAAAAAGCAAGCACTTCACATGATGACAGTGGCTCACTAGCGCTTCCCAGGCTCCGTATACTCATAATCAACGGATGTAATTTATCAACTGCTAATTTCATTGGGAGTCTTGATTGCTTGGAAACATTAACCGAACTTGATCTCTCAAGAAACGATTTTGTTAATGTTCCTGCACTTGGCAAATTTGTCAACTTGCTAAGGATTGACTTGTATTGTTGCAAGAGACTTCTAGAGATTCCAGAGCTTTCATCAAATGTACTCGAGGTAAATGCATGGGATTGCGAATCACTGGAGAGATTTTTGATATTGCCCAAGTCTTTGAATATGCTAGAGATGAACTTGTGGAATTGCCATAGATTTAGTTACAGTCTGGGCTATGACATGGAGAAGATGAAAAATATTTTGCTGAATAATCAGGTATGTTTATTCTCGCTCTCGTTTTGTTTTATGTAATTTCAGTATTTCATGATGCATACACCTTATTAACATGGGGTGAGACCTGCCTATACATAAGGGGGGTGTCTTTCACCTGAATTCCTATCGCTGAAAGAATACGTTCGGTATTAACATAGTTGACATTTTTATTGCAGAACAACTCCCCATTAACGTTTGTATTACCCGGTAGTGAGGTGCCGAAGTGGTTCCATATTTCGAAGGAGGTTGCTGCTAATGAAAAAGGTCTGGCATTGACATGTGCAATTTCTTTTGAAATCCCAAGAAAATTGAATTGGGAGAACATAGGACTGGCTCTTTGTTCTGTTCTAGTTGAGGAAACTTTTAGTACTTTTACTGACGATCGAGCTGTTATTTCCATCAATGGGGAACTCATAGATCAGAGATCCAATCGGCACAATCCAACGCCAATTGGCCATATGCGTCTGAATTATATTCCATTATCGGATGAAATAAAGGGAAAGGTGGATCAAAAGGGTTGGTCGCGTTATCGCTGTCGAGTTCAATTTTACCCTGTTGATCAAATGAAAAGCTGTGGAGTTCACCTCGTATGCCAACCACCGAATGCATATTCAAATAAGATTATTCTCAACAAAAAAAAGGAAAAAAAAAAAAGAAACAAATAAAATTGTAATGGCAGCTGAACCTGCCGATGAGAGGGGTGCAGGATCAGGCTCTCTCCAACAAGTATTTCTTTTCATCAAAACTGATCAATGAGTAAGTGTATGTGTAATCCACTTAGAATAAATACCTTTCCTTTTTTTTTGGTAATTTAGAAGAAGTATTAAAAATTTAAAACCATGCAGTTTCAAATAATAGTGCATACGTATTAAGATTTGTACTTGATTGTAATTCTACAATCAAAAACTGGTTTAATTATGAACAGAACATTGGACGAATAGCTCATTTTAAAGACCTATACATTGAGGTCTCAAATATCTCTACTTTTCCATTATTTTCATTGTTGATGATCAGCTTTTTATTTTTATTTTTATTTTTTTGGTTTCCCGATAAGATTGGTGATTATCAGTTGATCCCACTGTTGTAGGAGAGCATTGGTAGCAGTCAGCTAGGCTTTGCAAATCAAGGTAGTCCATACAATTGGTTGATATTATCCAGTATTAATATTTGAACATTTTGATTAATGTTATCAAGTTATAAATTTATAATGTTTCTGGGTGACTGATGTTTTTTGATTGGTGCTTCTGTTTGCAGTGGGAAATATAAACTTTCACTTGGAATGGTTGCAGATTTGGGCAAAATCGGGTACATGCTGATCTGTCTGAATTTGAGACGAGTGCAAATACACTAGAAGTAAAGGTATGTGCTATTTTCCATGCTCATCATCCGTTTCTCTTCCTAGTTGATGTAGTTTTCTTGTTCAATGTTCAATAAAAGAGAAAATATTTCCTCCTACATATTTCATAGATTCTCTTCTTAGTTTTTGTTGCTAAATTCGGAAGGTATGATCTTTGGTCAATTGGAGTAAATTAGCATACGTAAATTAGCATACATAAATTAGCATATAATTAATGTTCCTTTGCTTATCAAATTTGCAGGTAACAAGCAAACCTGCATAGCTGCCATCACTCAACTACTCCACAGCTTCAATACCATGAGGAACCAACCGAGTTCTCTGTCTTCAGAACCAACAAAACTTCGTGGTGCAGTTGAAGGTGATCAAGACCCATAGTTGTCTCTGTCTCTGCAACCAACACTACCATCTACTTCAGGCGATCAATCTGTAAGTTCACATGCATGTCATCTTCTTAGTATCACTTTTTTTTCCAAATTTTCTAACTTCTGAAGCAGTCGGTAAAACTATCTCCATGGTGCTGCTGTTGTACTATATGCAAGGTTGTTTCAGAATAACAGTGTGTATTAACGTTTATTCCTACTTAATCCTACATGTTTCAGAATCTCGTTCAGTTAAATTAATTCAACATTTTAAAGTACCTCACTTTGATATCTCAACTCTGGCAATTCATCATTGTCTTGATCACATTTAATATCTCAATTCCATTTTGTATTGCGACCATGTCTGCTAACAATTGAATTGCGACCATTACTTTACCCTGTGTAATGCCCAATCTTCTTTTAGAGCAGATGGGCAGATTTATCTTGTTTGTTACTGCATTAGAATTTAGTACTTTGTTACCATGTACATTAATTCTGGCCTATTTTGAGGTGCATTAAGGGCAAGTTTCACATTTTCAGCCTAGCATCTGTTACTTCAGAATTGACCAAATGGCCCTGTCACTTTACACTATAAGCACTACATAGTTTAGTTCAAATTCATGTATGTATTGGCAGTCTTAAATGTTTACAGTCTGCATTATTTTGAGTAAATAGTGGCTACAGTACGCAAGGCATTGACGTTGATTTTAATACTTTGAAACTGTGAATATAAGAAAAAGAGAGGACAATGACATTCATCTTTAAACCATGTGATTAAATTGATCAGTAGGGAACAAAATGCCTCTCTGTACTCTCTCTTTTTTCTTTCTTTCTAAATATGCTCCAAACCCTCTGTATGAAGTACTCTCTGTATCACACTTTGATTACGTGATTAAACTTTCCTGTCTCCTAGCTAAACTCAGACATTACAGAAGTAATGAACGAATCTTTGAGAATCCTTAAGAATGCAGTGTACTAAAACTAATCACAGTCATGCCAGGGTAGTGAAGTGGTGTGTTCCACCAAGAAGCCGTCTTAAATTGAATATTGATGGTGCCTATGCTGGAGAGAATGGCATGGGAGGAGTGGGGGTGAATTTCTGAGACACTACAGTGGGCTTGAAAGGCGCCTTCTCTAGGCATCTTCCTGAAATTGGGCCTGCAATCCAAAGCGAGGCAGAAGCTTGTAGAGCAGGCTTGCTTGTGGCTATTCATCAGAGTTGGAGACATTATGGTAGAAAGTGATTGTGCTCAGTTGGTTGCTGTGCTGAATCATCAAGGGGATGATAACTCTGAGGTTAATTGAATACTGGATGATTGTAAGGATTAGATGCAGCCTTTTGATTTTTTCAGGTTCAACATATTTACTGTGAAGCAAATAATGTCGCTCATAGATTAGCGCACTTTGGTAGAAAGTGATTGTGCTCAGTTGGTTGCTGTGCTGAATCATCAAGGGGATGATAACTCTGAGGTTAATTGAATACTGGATGATTGTAAGGATTAGATGCAGCCTTTTGATTTATTCAGGTTCAACATATTTACTGTGAAGCAAATAATGTCGCTCATAGATTAGCGCACTTTGCTGGTGATGATTATGTTATTGATGTTTGTTCAGGAATAGTGTAGAAGTTGCAATCAAGGCGCGGGAAATTTACTATGACAAATGCACCAAAGGTTCTTGGGATTTTGTGGACACAGGAAAGCCTTAAAGACATCCAGTTCTAGTGCAGCATCTGTGGGAAGCTATGGAGCATATTTGGCTGCTGGTTCTGAGTATCAGTCAGTTAACTCATCATATGGTTTGTGTATGTTTACTGTATATGATTTGGACATGCAACAAGAAATAGTGACATCTCTGCATATTAATTTCTTGTACATTGTTTTTAACTTTGTATAAGCATCATTGCTCTTGGAGTCTTGGGTTCTGATTCTTAATGGATTATTTCCCTTTGTAGTGGCAACTATGGCGAGGCAGTGACTCTAGAAACATTGAAAGATTTCCACAGAGAAAGGGTTCAGATTCTGGCCAACTCTGGTGCTGATCTAATTGCATTGGAGGCGACACCGAATAAGTAGGCAAAGGGAATATGCTTTATTTGCCTTAACGTATGGGCCTTGTGCCCTATTGTGGACGTGGATTAAGCAAATGGAATGAAGTTCATTACCCTAGACAGAATCTTCCCAGCATATATGACAGATATGATTCGCATGCCATGAGCATCGAAAAGTGTTAGAACTATACGTAATGCTGAGCTCAATGTCAGAAAAATCTAAGATCAGGGTGTTTCAATCATCTTTATTTAGATCAATTGTGCCAACTGTTTCCACTCTGGCTTTGGCTAAATACCTTGCTTAAATATTATGGTGCAAGCATATGCTGAACTTCTTGAGGAAGAAGCAATAGATATTCCAGCATGGTTTACTTTTGCTTCTAAAGATGGAGTCAGTGTGGTGACTGGTGATTCCATCTTTGAGTGTGCCTCTATTGCTAATGCATGCAAGCAAGTAGTTGCTGTTGGAATCAACTGCATACAGCCTAGATTTGTCCAGGGGCTGATTTCATCTATTTGGAAGGTCAGATCTTTGGTTAATTGGAATAATTTAGCATGCATAACGTAGCCCCTCAACATTTTCATATAATTGGTATCTCTTTGCGTGTCAGTTTGGAGGTAACAAGCAAACCAGTAGTGATATACCTCAACAGTGGCGAGACCTAGGATGGTCAGGGCAAGCAATGGGTGGTAAGTTTCCTTCTATATGAATGAATACACAGTGCTTGTTTCCCTACTCTTTCAGCTATAGCATCTGGATTTAGATCATTTGATTCATCATTCATGGTATAATTCATAAAGTAATGTTCTTTTTGTTGGATATAATGTTAGACAGTGGTGTTCACCTGGTCAGTTGCTGACCAAAGAATTTATGCTCAACAACCCTTAGATTTACATCTAAGGGTGGAAAACAAAACACTTCAATTTAATAATAATTCTCTCTGCCCTTGGATTTACATCCAAGGGTGGTTGAGCATTATTTTCTTGGTCAGCAACTGACCAGGTGAACATTTTCGTAATGCTAGATTACCAAATGGTGTATACCATTTTTTTGTAAAATATGAAACCAATCTTCCTTGAATTGTATATAATAAACTGTTCCATGGATGATGAAAATGTTGAATTTACATGTTTGTGCAAAAGTCTTGACTGTATGTGCTTTCCATTGCAGCCATTTAGTAGGCGGTGTGATGAAGAGTTTGCAGAAATGGTCATAGAGAAGGGGCGTGAGGCTGGGGCTTCCCTGTTTGGAGACTGCGCAGAAGAACTAGGCTCTTTCTAAACAGTCTTCTGCAGTTAATGACGCTTACTTGAGTTATTAAAATGAGATGTAAATACTTGTAATCTGATGCTAAGAGTAGGGGCATGTGTGTTTTTCATTTCCTTGTTTTGTAACTCAAAGAGGAAGTAGCAAACCTATCACCATTGTGCTTCTGCTATATGGTGACTGGTAATTTTGTTTTCACATCTAATAGCAGTGCTCGTTATCTTTCGAAGTAAAATTTCACTAGCAATCCGTAGTGTTTGCTAAACACGTTTCTAAAATTAGATCGGCATCCTACTATTCCTATCAACAGAAATTAATGAAGATTTAGCTCATTTAAACTGAATTCCAGAAATGATGATTTCTCTGCACATAAAACCTGGTCATCGCATGTGTTCATGTCATCTCTTTGTGGTATCTCTGTGCTTAACTTGCTAAAACGAACCAGGATATCATTGTTTCCTTGACTGGATAGCCTTAAAATCAAAACTGGACATCAACTGCTTCATTGTGAATCAAATTTATACACGTCTCTTTTTGCTTCATATGGTCACAACGGCATTCAAAGAGGTTCATCTGTTCACAATGACTGATTCTGAATTGTAATTCATCTTTTGTATCATGATGCACAGAAAGTAGTTCATTAGATTAGAGCCAGTCAAAGGCTAGAAATGTCATTTTGTGCTGGACCTGCACCTCAACTCTCTTCTCATAAAACAGAGGCCTCATAGAGTAAGTGAAACCAAGTCCATAATTTCTTAAAAACAGAAATAGAAGCATTGCAGTAAAGTTAGTTGACAGTTAGTTGACAGTTAGCCAACAGACCCATCAACCATGGATGCAATGCCTCAGCTGAGTCCTCTGCTCTCAGCCACCCCAACTAACCAAAACGAAGCTCATCAGCACGTGTGCCGAAATGGGCACCTTCCAAAGCATAGACTCTGCCCGATAAGCCTTCGACTTGTTCCTTGAAGAAACAATGGGTGTATTATTCATGTACAATTCTGTGGCTTAGACTGTGGCTTTATGTGAAGGGGTCGCTTGTGAAGATGGGTATGGAGAGAGAGGTGTTTATTGGGAAATTCTTTGATACATTTCTATGCAGAATATGGGGACTTGGATTATGCCCGCAGGGTGTTTGATGAAATGCTTGAGAGAAACAGTGTGTCGTGGACTAAGCAGCGAGGTTTGAAGCTGAGACTTGAAAACAATCTTTAGACTTCAAGCTTCAAAAGTGCAATAGCTGATATACAACAGATGAGGCAAAGCAAATCGAAAGTAAAATATTGCTTCTCTGACCAATGAAGCAGCCAGTTCTTCATCTTCTTCTCTGAAGTCTGAAGATTAAAAAAAGGAAGAAGAGTCTTCCAAGTCAGAAAGAAAAAGTGAAAGCAGAAGATGCTTTGCAAGTGTGCCTCGTGAGTGCTAGGTAAAAGAGAAGTTGCAAAGAAAGAAAAACAATCCACTCTAGGAAGGAAAAATTCAGAAAGATCGATCAAGCAAAATATGGCTTCTCTGACCACTAAAGCAGCTGCTAGTTCTTCATCTTCTTCTCTCCCACTTTCTTATACTGATCACCAAAATCATTACACATACGAGGTCTTCCTGAGTTTTCGAGGCGAGGATACGTGCTTTAATTTTACAGATCATCTGCACAGCCTTTTGTGTGACAGGGGAATTGAGACCTTCATAGATGATGAGCTCAAAAGAGGAGAAGAAATATCATCGGCTCTTGTCAAAGCAATTGAGGAGTCAAGAGTTTCAGTCATCGTCTTCTCTCAAAATTATGCTTCCTCAAGGTGGTGCTTAGATGAGCTGGTCAAGATACTTGAATGCAGAAAATCCAAAGGACAAGTGGTTAGAGCAGTTTTCTACAAGGTGGAACCCTCAGATGTCCGACACCAAAGAGGTGCCTTTGGTGAGGCATTTGCTACGCTTGATCAATGCAAATACAAGGACAACAGGAAGCAGCAGATTTGTCTGGATGGCCTTTCAAGGATGGCGAGTATGTCTCTAACCCCCCACCAGCTAGTTAATTAGTTAGCCTATTTTTTTTATAATTTTTAATCAGCCATTTATCTTCTGCTTTATTTGATATCGTATATATGCTTTTAAAATCATAGATCCGAGGCCAAGTTTATCAGGAAGATTGTTGGTGAGTTGTCGGCCCGAGTAGTAAACCCTTCATGTGAGTTGCAAGAAGCTGCACATCCAATTGGAATAGAGTCTTGTAGACAAGATGTCAACAGACTTCTACATGCCGAGAAAAATATTGTTCGCATGGTAGGCATATGGGGGCCTAGTGGAATAGGAAAGACCACTGTTGCGAAAGATGTGTTTAATTCGATCCGCCATGAGTTTGAAAGTAATTGTTTCTTGGCAGATGTTAGATCTAATTCAAATAGCATATGCCAACTGCAAGAGAGACTTTTATTTGATATTTTAAGGGACCCAAATATGAAGGTGCGCAGTGTTGATGAAGGAGTCAGTTTTATAAAGACAAGGATGCGAAATAAAAAAGTTTTCTTAATCTTTGATGACGTGAGTGATTCTAGCTAATTACAGAACTTAGTTCCATCCCCTCATTGTTTTGGGCCGGGCAGTAGAGTTCTCATAACAACTAGAGATAAACGTTTAATTGCTCATATAGTTGATGAAGTATAGGAGGTCAAGTTGTTAGATGATCATCATGCTTTGGAGTTGTTTAGCTTGCATGAATTCGAAAGAAATGGACCTCCAAGCGATTATTGGGAACTTGCATGGAGGCCTTCCATTAGCTTTGACAGTTTTAGGTTCTCATTTATTTTATAGCAGCAGAGAGGAGTGGGAAGCTACATTAGATAGTTGTAAAGGAGAAGATCCCCACATAAAGATAAGAAATATTCTCAAAATAAGTTATGATCCTCTGGGAGTAGATTTAAAAGAATATTTTCTTGATATTGCTTGTTTCTTTAAAGGTGAGGATGTAGACCGTGTGAAACCAATACTAGAAGCTTGCTACGACCTCAAATCAGTGATTGGTATTAAATAACTCCAACAAAAGGCCTTAATAAGGATTGACAATGAAACTTTGATGGGTGGTAGAATATGGATGCATGACTTGATAGAAGAAATGGGTAAAGACATAGTGTATCAAGAGTCACCTGGTGAGCCTGGGGAACACAGCAGAGTGTGGAGTGAAGAAGATGTCAGCCATGTTCTAACAAATAATACAGTAAGTATTATATAATGATGTTTTGTGTTTTTTAATTCAGAAAGCATTTTATAATAAATATAAGTTCTTATTGAAACCCTGAAGAAAACTGTATTAAAACACTACTTGTGCTTCTGATAAGAAATTGCTATGTTAATATCCTTGCTTTCTTTTACTGTAGGGAACATACAAAGTTACAGGCATCCGGGTCTTGCAGCGGTCATCTACAATATCTTTGAATGCTAAAAGCTTTTTAGGGATGAAGAATCTTAGATATATTTCTATGGGCAAGTACCTGAAATATGAATCCTTGTCTGGAGACATTGATTATCTCTCCAACCAGTTGAGGTGTCTTGATTGGCCTGCTAGTCTGTTGCAATATTTTCCATCTGATTTTCATGCACACAAACTTGTAAAGCTCAATATTCCTGACAGCCGCGGAATCACACGACTATGGGAGGGACGTAAGGTACTTTAATCTAATAGTCCATTTTTATTTCATGGAAGTTGTTCCTTTACTTTATATGTAAGTAAAAATGTTGTAAATTACTAGCTAGTGCTTCAGGTTGGTTATTCATTTATTTTTTCCCTTGCCGCACAGAATTTTCCAATCCTAACATTTATGGATTTAAGAGGTTGTAAATCCCTAATAGACCTCCCGAACTTCACCGGCATCCCAACTTAGTAGAGCTGAAGTTAGATGGTTGTGAAAGTTTAGTTGAGGTTCATCATTATGTTGGATTCCTAGATAAGCTTGTGACCTTAAATCTTCGAGGCTGCTATAACCTTGTTAAGTTGCCCAGCGAAATTAGCTTGAAGTCTCTCCTTGCTCGGGATCTTAGTGACTGCATTAGGCTAGAGGAATTTCCAAAAATTATTGGAAAGATGGATTCTTCACTCGTGTTGATCCTATCATTCACTCGTGTTAAGGAATTGCATCTGTCAGTTGGAAATCTCATTGGGCTTAATCAGTTATGTCTAGTACATTGTAAAAATCTTACAACTCTACCCTGCAGCATATATGAGTTACAAATCTAGAGATCCTAGATGTGAGTGGATGTTCAAAGTTTGTTACATTTCCAGAAATCGAGGGAAAGATGAGTTCCTTAAAAAAGTTATATCTAAGAGGCAGTGGCATTACAGAATTGCATCCCTCAATTGGAAATCTCATTGGGCTTAATGAGTTGTATCTAGATGGTTGTGAAGATCTTACAATACTACCATGCGGCATATATGAGTTACAAAATCTAGAGATCCTAAATGTGAGTAGATGCTCAAATCTTGTTACATTTCCAACAAAAGCAAGTACTTCACATGATCATGACAGTGGCTCACTAGCGCTTCCCAAGCTCCGTGTATTCACAATCAACGGATGTAATTTATCAACTGCTGATCTCATTGGGAGTCTTGATTGCTTGGAAACATTAACCCAACTTGATCTCTCAAGTAACAATTTTGTTAGTGTTCCTGCACTTAGCAAATTTGTCAACTTATTGCCAAGGATTGACTTGTATTGTTGCAAGAGACTTCGAGAGATTCCAGAGCTTCCACCAAATATACTCGAGGTAGATGCGAGGGATTGTGAATCACTGGAGAGATTTTTGATATTGCCCAAGTCTTTGAAAATGCTAGAAATGAACTTGTGAAATTGCCATAGATTTAGTTACAATCTGGAAAATATTTTGCTGAATAATCAGGTCTGTTTATTCTCTCTCTCTCTCGTTTTGTTTTATGTAATTCAAGTATTTCATGATGCATACACCTTATTAATATATATGGGGTGAAACCCGCCTACACTGGAGGGGTGTCTCACCTGAATTCCAGTTGCTGAAAGAATACGTGCGATATTGACGTAGTTGACATTTTTATTGCAGCACAATACCCGGTTTGGTCTTGTATTACCCGATAGTGAGGTTCCGAAGTGGTTCCATTATTCGAAGGAGGTTGCTGCTAATGAAAAAGGCCCATGCAGTACATGTGCAATTTCTTTTGAAATCCCAAGCAAATTGAATTGGGAGAACATAGGAGTGGCTCTTTGTTCTGTTCGGGAAAGACGTAGTTTTAGGATTGGCGATGGAGCTGATATTTCCATCAATGGGTTATTCATACATCGGTGCAAGTTGGACAGTTGGCCCCGTTCCCATTTGGCTCTATCCAACGGCAGACCATATGTGGTTAACATATATTCCATTATCTGATGAATTAAGGGGAAAAATGGATCAAAAGGGCTGGGGGCTAACTTATCAGTGTCGAGTGGAATTTTACTCCCTTCAAACCAAAAGCTGTGGGGTTCACCTTGTTTGCCAATCACCGAGAGTGGCGGCCTAACCTGCCCATGTGAGTGGCATGCCGATGGTTTTCGTCAGCGAATTGATGAATTTGGAAGTTAAGATTGGGTGAAGCCAGATCTACTCAAACTGGTGAATTTGGCACTCAACGAGAACTCCAAAATGCTAGTTCAGAACGTAAGGAGAAGTTCTTTTGTTCCCAGGCATCAGATCTTGGAATTGAGATGGCCCGGGATTGCTGTGCAATATCATCAGAATCTTATATTACAGATGCTGGCAAGGTGATGGTGCCAGCGTGTCAGAACCACTAGCCTAGCCTCATTCTGGAGAGGAAGACCAGGATTGCTCTACAAAAGATGTATCTGGGTCAGCTACTGCCACAACCACGTCACAACTACAAACACCAAATGCAAAGTCGAGAAAACAGAAATGGAAAAGTATGCAAGCATCAGGTCCATTTTCCCCAATCACCAGGTGGGAGTTCAAGTCCCCCCTCCAGAGAAGCTGCATTTCCTCAAATTATGGCCAGGCAGGATATGATGAATCAGGTGAGTGCTGAAGAATTTGGAAATTCAATTATCTTGCATGTGTCTATGAAGTACCAACTTTTTTCAGCATAGCGTCAGTAAAGCAGACTTAGTAGCCTTTCCAAAGTTATGCTACTGCCATTTGAGTCCGTCTTCAAGTCTTTTATTATTTGGTGAAACGGTATATTAATATGATTTTTCTGGTCCCATTTCACGTGCCTATATCTTGGCAAGAGCAAAAGGTTCTATGATTGCATATGTTATGGTTGTGTTTTGTGTAATCAAACTTGTTTTTATGTCCATTATGCTTTCTATTAAGTATGGCGTTTGGTCTATCGCAGCTAATGACTATGCAAAAAGAATTGCAAAAGCTGATGACAATGATGGTTACCGTCCCAATTACAAATGAAGGCAAACGATTAGAGGCGGCTCTCGGTTGGAGTATGGAGAAGGCTGTAAAGGCCAATAATATTGCTTTGAGGGCTCTGTCTCAAGAAGAGAATGCAAAGAATGAGAAATTATTGCGAGACCGTACTCAACAAGTAACTAGTTTGATTGTGAACAAGGACTTATCTGATTGCTTTCAGGTAAGAATTTTGATGATCTGGCTTGTTCCTCTATAAAATTGGCTTTAGTTATCTAATTGATGCTTGTGCTGCAGAGAGCAGTGGGAGATAAAGCAGTTAATCAATTGGAAAAATCAGCTAACTCAAGACTTGAACCTACTGCATTCAGGCAAATCGAGGCGCAGTTTCAAACATCGGGTAAACAAGCTATTCAGGCATGTCTAAATGTGATAGTGACTTAATTTCTTTGAATTTGTGATTTGAATATCTAGATGCATTTGATTTGCTTTCAGTAAACCTTTTAACTAATGATATATATAACCCTTTTCACATAGGATGCTTTCAAGTCTAGCAGGGGAGCTTAGTGGTACCTGCCTTTGAGAAGTAATGTAAAGCCATGTTTGAGCAAGTAGATGCCACATTCCAGAAAGTAATGGTTGAACATGCAACTGTGGCTCAGCAGCATTTTGAGTCTGCACATTTGCCGTTGGCCCATGCTTTAAGAATTAAGGGTGTGTATGCTTTTACTCTGTCCGGCTTCTTCTCTTTTAATAATTTATTTATTGACAAATTTTCATCGCTTATGCTTTCAAGAATTATAATGTGTCCAGTGTGTCCGTTGTCATCTCAATTTCACTAATATAAATTACAGAGAGTAGATGGCATTCTGAAGTGTAAATTTCAAGTGTAAATTTCAAGCACAAGTTTTCAGAATGCATCCAAATTTCACTGAGATGTGTTCTAGCTCCCTACAGGTGCCTGGAGCTGGTGCTCATACTCACGAACTCACCAACAGATCCAAAGAGTCCTAATCAAACAATGGAAGCAGCGCAAAACTTGCAATTTTTTGGTCACATTGGAGAGGATTGAACCCCTGAAGCCCAATCCTAACCTAATTTCCCACCGCAGGTGCGAGAAGACAGGGTTTAAGGAATGAGATATTATTAGAAAACCAAATGGCATTGATTAGGTTCAGCAGGAAGGAAGCGAGTACTCTAGATGAGTAAATGATTCGACTGTAGTGGAGTTCATGTTGGTACACCCCCTTTCAGCATATAACTTGATTATGGAAAAGAATGGTAAACTGAATAGATGGTGCAAGGTCAAGCGCTGCACGTTGCTGATTCTGTAGAGGTATGCAAAGAAACTATGAGTAATCCAGGGGGGTAAAAAGCTCAAAAGGGTCACCATCTTTGAGCAAATCCATTCTTCTTCTTTTTTATTTTTTTATTGGGGGTAGTTGTTATATAGGCTTTGTAAAGCGATTGTTGTGATCAAAGATAGTGATGAGGAAGTGGCCTTACTATATTGCTTCTTCCTTGATGATATCAAGTTTCTGCAGCCTGCTTCTAGCTTCTCTATTACTTATTTTGATATACAAAAGTAATTTATTTATCAGAATTTAATCTATTTGTCACTTTCCACTTTCACAAGTTACTATATGAAACCGTTGGTACAGAATACTAGACCAACAGAAATATTTAATGGAAAAGGCAACGTACCAAGGTTAGAAATGCCATTTTGTGCGGAATGAAAGTTAGTTGCAACCCCAAATAGGTCCGTAGCAATGCTTGAGCTGAGTCCTCTGCTCTCAGCCACCCCAACTAACCAAAACGAAGCACCTTCCAAAGCCTTCCACTTGTTCCTTGAAGAAGAAGAAATAAGGGGTGTATTGTTCATGTACAATTCTCTGATGAGCGGTTTGTTACTCGAGTGCTGGGCTTAGTGGCGAGGCTATTGGGCTCCAAGATTATGGCTTTCTATTAATGGGCTCAGCTCCATAGGTGGTTTGTGAAGATGGGTTTTGAGGAAGATGTGTTTCTTGTGGATTCTTTGATTCATTTATGTGCAGTGTGGGACATTGATTATGCCCAGAAGGTGTTTGATGAAATGCTTGAGAAAAATACTGTGTCGTGGACTAGTTTGATTTGTGGTTATGGTAGGAGGAATATGCCAAAGGAGGCTGTTTTCTTTGTTTCCGAGAGGGTGGCTGCCGGGATTAATCCCAATTTGGTGACAATGGGGTGCGTCATTTCTGCTTGTGCAAAGTCGAAGGATGCTTCGTTGAGTGAGAGGGTGTGTGCTTACATTGGGGAGTCTGGACTGAAGAGTAATATGCTTATGGTGAATTCAAATAAACATCATTGATATGTTGTTTATGAAACGTGCAGCTACTGATGCTACACAGCGGCTTTTTGATGAATTGTGTGGAAAAAAACTTGGTTCTTTACAATAAAATTTTGTCAAATTATGTGTGCCAGGGACTGGCTAGGGAAGCAGTTTCGGTGATGGGTGAAATGCTACAACAGGGCCTAAGACCCTACACAGTTATCTGCAATTTTAGCTTGGGCACAACTAAGTGATTCTCTCTCTGGAAAGTGTTGCCATGGTTATGTTCTAGAACAAGGAATGGACTAGAAGGTTGGGATACCATTTGTAATGCCATGATTGATATGTACATGAAGTGTGGCAAACAAGAGATCGCCTGCAGAATTTTGGACAATATGTCGAATAAGACTGTAGTATCATGGAACTTGTTGATTTTCTGGTTTCATAAGAAGTGGTGATGTGAAGTCAGCTTGGAAAGTGTTCAATGAGATGCCAAAGAGTGATCTTGTCTATTGGAACACTATGATTGGTGGTCTAGTCCAAGAGAACAAGTTTGCGGAAGCAATTGAACTTTTCCGGGTGATGCAGACCGAGGAATAAAAGGAGATAGGGTGACCATGGTGGAGGTTGCATCTGCCTGTGGATATCTAGGAGCTCTTGATCTTGCAAAGTGGACTCATGCTTGTATCGAAAAAAATGAAATTAACTGTGACATGCGGCTCGGGACAGCTTTAGTTGACATGTTTGCTAGATGTGGCGACCCTCAAAGTGCAATAAAGGTGTTCGATAACATGACAAGAAGAGATGTCAAACAACAGGCATTGAAGCAATGGCCATGCAAGGAAATGGGGAGCGAGCTTCTTCGATGACATGCTTAAGCAAGGGGTGAAACCAGATGTAGTTGTCTTTGTGGCAGTACTAACAGCATGCAGCCATGTTGGTCTTTTGGAACAAGGACGGAACATTTTCAGGTCAATGCAATCGGTCCATGGCATTCCCCTCATATTGTTCATTACAGTTGCACGGTTGATCTACTTGGCCGAGCAGGGCACTTGGAAGAAGCTGTTGATCTGGTAAAGAGCATGGCAATGGAACCTAATGATGTCATTTGGGGCAAGCTCTTTGCTGCTTGTTGAACCCAAAAAAATGTTGAAATGGCCGCATATGGAGCTGAACAGCTATCAAAGTTGACCACTCCAAGGACTGGTTTCATGTGCTTCTCTCAAACATATATGCATCAGCTGGGAAATGGCCAAACGTTGCAAAAGTTAGGCTGCAATTGAAAGAGAAAGGGATTCAAAAGGTACCCAGATCCAGTTCCGTTGAAGTTGATGGAGTGATCATGAGTTTACCTCTGGTGGTGATACTGATACATGCACAGAGAAGAGCCACATTGCTTGATGTTGCAAGAAATAAACAGCAGACTCAGAGATGCTGGCCACGTTCCTGATTTGGACCATGTCCTGCTTGATGTTGATGAGAAGGAGAAAGAGTACTTGCTCAGTCGACATAGTGAGAAAGTGGCCAAAGCTTTTGGGCTTATAGGTACAGGGCAAGGAGTGCCAATTCGTGTGGTGAAGAATCTGAGAATGTGTTCTAATTGTCACTCTTTTGCCAAATTAGTGTCAAGAATATACAACAGGGAAGTTATTGTTCGAGATAACAACAGGTTCCATTTCTTTAGTCAGGGGCTTTGCTCTTGCAGTGATTACTGGTAATAGAATTATGATTTGAAGAGAACTCTCCCCCAATTATTATTCTTCTTTAGTCTGCACTCCCATTATTGATTGCTTTTGATCTGCACTGCCATTATCATAGTGTTAATTGCACAATCCAAGTATGCCTCCATTATCATTGAGCCATACTTCAGGGGCAATATCCAGAACCCAATCTCTTCCCTTGCCATTGTTCAAACTCATTGACTGCTCGGCTGAATAAACAAGCGTTGTATATCAGACCAATCAAGCCCTTGAGCCTGAAGCTGGAATGAAATTGGTTCACCTAGTATGCCAAGGAAATGGATATTCACCAACCGTACCCCGTCCACTTAGGAGTTCCGACAAGAATGCCATACATTCAGATGTATTCTTTCAGAGACACAGAAGGTTGAACCTGAGACTGGAAAATAATCTTTTGACTTCATGCAGGTATGTAAATGTGATCATCTTCTAATAAATACCTGAATCTTTTCCTTTTCCTTTTCCAAGTTTTTAATTTTAATTTTTAACTTAGATGGTCCTGGTTTTATGTCGTTGTGTTGCAGAATAACAGTACGTATCTATGATTGTTCAATAATTATTCTACATTTTTCTGAAACCTGTCTAATAAAATGAACAGAACATTGAAAAATGGCTCATTGTTCAGCGAACTTCTTCTTCCTCTGTAAATTTAGAAAGTAGTTGAAAGGATTGGAGTACCCTCAATTTAAAGATCTATAAACTGAGGTCTCGAGTATCTCAGCTCTAGCAACTACACCTCCAAAAGTCCCAAACCATGTCTGCTTCGATTGAATCCCGACTGTTGTTTCACCTATGTCTGCATTGGGAGCAGAAAGGGGCAAGATCAATCTTGATTTTTACTGCATTAGTAGTGCTACCTTGTTACTCCCATTACCATATATATCCTGTACAATTAACTCTTGTAAATTTTGATGAGCATTGAATGAAGAAAAATTCAAACTTTAGCCTAGCAAGCGTAAATTCATAATTGAACATATGGCTCTGTCTCTACACGATAAGAACTACATAGGTTAATTGAAATTGATATATACAGTGGCAGTCCTACATATGTATAGTTTGTTTGTTAATGTACTATTTTGAGGCAGGTTAGCTAGTGGCTACACATAAGGTATTGACTGATATTAATCCCCTAACACTTGGTATAAGGAAAAAGAGAAGAACATGACATTAATCCCTAAATTGTTAATGAACAAAACGGCTGTCTCTATTTTTGTTTTTGTTTTTTCTTTTTTTTCTTGAATATGTTCCAAACCTCTGTATACAGTATTCGCCAAATCACTCTTTATTAAGTGATTAAAAATTTCTTTCTAGAACAAGAGTCGGATAATGCTAATTCTCGTTAACAGGTAGAAATCAGCAATGAACTTTGGCCTCCTTGAGCAACGTTGGCTTCTTTCTGTTTCCCATTCAGTGTGCATTTGGCCATTTGCTTTTGGTTTTTCAGTTACTTCATAATTGTAGACACAAGGATTCAACAAACGCAGAGGATCTGATAGTTAGAGGTTGGCTACATGATGATGAGACAGGGTATGCCGTATGCGTTCTCATTGCCAACAGTGAATTGGTCCCACCTTTTTTGGAGGAAATTGATGATCAGGTTGGGAAGTGGTTTTCCACACATCTTGTATGCTGTCGTTATTGATCTTGCCTTCTGTTTCATTTTTTGGTTTTTGGTTTTTTGTTTTTTTGTTTTACTCTACTTCTTACCATACTGCAGGCTATTGAGATATAATTTCTGTTTGCAGGGAGGAAAGAAGTATAGAAACATCAGAATAGTGCCACTGGGAAAGGGTGCAGATTCTTCCCAACTCCGAATAAGCTAGCTGCTAGAAGCAAAAGTGTATGCTGTTCACCTTAGTTGTGCACTTGTGCACTTTGTGCCTACAATATTTTTCCTACGCACTCAGGTGCCAATTTATCGAAACATATCATATTTGCACCATATTTCCTTGGATTAGCAATCCTTTGATTCCTTTCTACTGTAGGATTTTGATCCTCAGAAACAGTTCCATAGATGACAGCAGTTTTGAATTCTAAGTGCACTTCAAAAGGGCCAACAAGGGCCAACTGCATTTATTTTCTAGTAGAGTGATTAACAGAGGTGGTTGCTGAATACGTTTCAGCAACAGTGATCAAGTGGCATGATGCTGCGGATTCCATCTTAATAGGCTGCTGCAGGACGGCAACATATAGCATCAGAGTTCGAAAACCGATTGGTATGCAAGTATCTGGAAGCATTTAGAATTAGTCACCTGTATTTTTCTCTTTTCCTTGTTTCTGTAACTTAAAAGGTAGTAGTAAAAGTATTAGTCTATCACCATGATGTTGGTGTCGTTGTATGCCGAAGTTTCAAAATAGCAGTTTATTCAACCCAAAACCCGTTTAGTAAAGTAGAAACTGAAAAGAATAGCAGTGCATATTTTATAGGGTCATAAGAACTGATTCTTCCTCTGAAAATTTTTTAAACTTCATGTATAATTCTACATGTATAATTCCAGTATCTCAATAGCTGGATACCCTAAACTTTAATAGCAATAAATTAATATCCAGTATCTCAATTCTACATGTATAATACCTGGTTCATGTCTGCTTCAATCAAATCCCGACCGGTTTTCACTGTAACACGCTTGTGTCAGTTGTCTGCCTAAGAATTTGATACCATGGATATTGTGTACAGTAAGACTACTTGAGATATTAACCAAGCAAATGATACTTGATAATTAAACAAAACAACTGGCGATGAGAATATGGTCAATATACGACATAATTGAGAACTCATTGGGCTATTCTAGTAGTAAGTTGGTAAGTAACATTTCTTGTGGTCAAGGGATTTAAAGAAAAATTGACCTCTTTTTCTTTTCGGATTGTGTAAAACAGATCTGAAAATCAACACAGTGAGCCCTTAATATTGCCGTATGATTTTGCATGTAATCTCCTCCCTAGAAAATACATTGAACCCAAAAAAAATGTACCGAGTATAGTAGTAGACCAGATAATTTCCTTGTTCCTTCAAGCATCAAAGTAATGATTTTCCAAATCATCACCTCTCAAAAAAGAAAAAGAAAAATAACCAAAGATTCCTCTACGTCCAAGTCAAAAAGAAAAAGTGAAAGCCGAAGCTGCTTTGCAAGTGCGCCCATTCACATTGCAGCAGGCACCAAGAAACTATCTACTTTGTGAGTTGAGATCTCAGATCTAAAATACGGAAGCACTCTAGGAAGGCAGATCAGTAGAAAGGCAACATTCAACAGATCGAGCAGAGCAAGCAAAAGATGACTTCTCCGATCAATGCAGAAGCCAGTTCTTCATCTTCATCTCTCCCACGTTCTTCTACTGATCACCAAAATCATTACACATACCAGGTGTTCTTGAGTTTTCGAGGCAAGGATACACGCTTTAATTTTACGGATCATTTGTATACCGCTTTGTGTCAGAGGGGAATTGAGACCTTCAGAGATGATAAGCTTAGAAGAGGAGAAGACATATCACAAGAGCTCCTCAAAGCAATTGAGGAGTCCAAAGTTTCAATTATCGTTTTCTCTCAAAATTATGCTTCCTCAAGGTGGTGCTTAGATGAACTGGTCAAGATACTTGATTGCAGAAAATCCAAAAGGCAGGAGGTTAGAGCTGTTTTCTACAAGGTAACTCCCTCAAATGTACGACAACAAACAGGTGCTTTCGGTGACGCATTTGCCACGCTTGATCAATGCAAATACAAGGATAGCATGGACAAATGGAAGGCAGCTCTTAAGGAAGCAGCAGATTTGTCTGGATGGCCTTTCAAGGATGGCGAGTATGTCTTTAACCCCTCCACTAGCTACTTAATTAAATATATTCTCGAAGTATTTGATTTCGTATACATGCTTTTAAATTCATAGGTACGAGGGTAAATTTATCAATGACATTGTTGGAGAGTTGTCTGTCCGAGTAGTAAACCCTTCATGTGTGTTGCAAGTGGCTGCACATCCAATTGGATTAGAGTCTTGTAGACAACATGTCAACAGACTTTTACACAGCAAGGAAAATATTGTTCGCATGGTAGGCATATGGGGGCCAGGTGGAATAGGAAAGACCACAATTGCGAAAGATGTGTTTAATTCAATGCGCCATAAGTTTGACCATAGTTCTTTCTTGGCAGATGTTAGATCTAATTCAAATGGCCTAGCGCAACTGCAACAGACACTTTTGTTTGATATTTTAAAGGACTCAACTTTGAAGGTGCGCAATGTTGATGAAGGAGTCAGTTTGATAAAAGAAAGGATGCAAAATAAAAAAGTTCTCTTAATTCTTGATGACGTGAGTCATTCTAGCCAATTACAGAACTTAGTTCCATCCCCTGATTGTTTTGGGCCGGGTAGTAGAATTCTGATAACAACAAGAGATAAACGTTGGCTAATTGCTCATCAAGTTGATGAAGTATATGAGGTCAAGATGTTAAATTATTGTCAAGCTTTGAACTTATTTAGTTTGAATGCATTCAAACGAAATAAACCTCCAGGCGATTTTCTGAAGCTTGCACAACGTGCAGTACGCTATGCTCAAGGACTTCCATTAGCTTTGATAGTCTTAGGCTCTCATCTATTTCGTAGAAGCCGAGAGGAGTGGGAAGCTACATTAGATAGTTGTAGGGGAGAAGATCCCCACAGAGAGATAAGAGACGTTCTCAAAATAAGTTATGATGCTCTGGGAGTAGATTTAAAAGGATATTTTCTTGATATCGCTTGTTTCTTTAAGGGTAAGCATGTAGATGATGTGAAACCAATACTAGATGCTTGCTACGACCTCAAATCAGTGAATGGTATTGCACAACTCCAAGAAAAGGCCTTAATAAGAATTGACAAAGATTGGAAGGGTACCGGTTGTACGATTTGGGTGCATGACTTGATAGAAGAAATGGGTAAAGACATAGTATATCATGAGTCACCTGATGATCCAGGGGAACGCAGCAGAGTGTGGAGTGAAGAAGATGTCGACGGCATTCTAACAAATAATACAGTAAGTATATTAATGATGTTTTGTGTTTTTCAATTCGGAAAGCATTTTATATTGAATAAAATTTCTTATTGAGACCTTGAAGAAAACTGTATTGAAACAGTACTTGTGCTTCCAATAGAAATTGCTATGTTTTTTTTTTTTTTGGTCTGAAAAGAAATTGCGACCATAAATGTTGCTAGGTTAATACGATTGCTTTCTTTTACTGTAGGGAACAAATAAAGTTATAGGCATCCAAGTCTCGTGGCGATCATTTACGATATCTTTAAATGCTAAAAGCTTCTCAGAGATGAAGAAGCTTAGATATATTTCTATGAGGGGAGTGATGAAATATGAATCCTTTTCTGGAGATATTGATTATCTCTCTACCCAGTTGAGGTGGCTTGATTGGTCAAATTGTCCGTTGCAATGTTTTCCATCCAATTTTCATGCAAACAAACTTGTAAATCTCGATATTTCTGGCAGCCGCAGAATCACACGACTATGGGAGGGACGTAAGGTACTATAATCTAATATTTCATTTTATTTCAAGACTTTTTTAATTAAAAATAAGTAATAGATAACTGTGTTGTAAATTACTGCATCCACTTGGTTGATCTTTTCCTTTTTGTTTTGCCATACAGAATTTTTCAAGGCTAACATGTATGAATTTAAGGGGTTGTGAATCCCTAACAGAACTCCCAGACTTGAGTGGAATCCCCAACTTGAAAAAGTTGGATTTATCTTACTGTAAGAGTTTAGTTGGGGTTCCTGATTCCTTTGGATTGCTTTATAAGCTTGTTACCTTCAATGCTGACGGATGCAATAACCTTATTATGTTTCCAAGAAAAATCAACTTGAAATCTGTAGAAACAATTTCTATGAAGTATTGCAAGCTTGAGGAATTTTCAGAAGTTAGGAAAGAGATGTGTTTCTTGAGAAAGTTGGAACTACGACATTGTAAAAATCTTACAACTCTGCCGTATAATATTTATGAGTTGTGCAATCTCGAGTTTCTTGATGCGAAGTATTGCCCAAAACTTGCTACATTTCCAGAGATTCCAATAAAGATGGATTCTTTAAGAATACTTTTACTAGTAGGAAGTGACATCAGAGAATTGGATGAGTCAATTGGAAATCTCACTGGGCTTGAAGTGTTGAATCTTGATAATTGCAGAAATTTTACAACTCTACCGTGCAGCATTTATGAGTTGCAAAATTTACGGATGCTTACTCTTTTTGATTGCTCAAAACTTGTCAGATTTCCAACAAATACCAACATTTTGAATGTCGAAGGTTGTTCACCATCACTTCCCAAGCTAGAGTTGTTGGATATCGGAGGATGCAGTTTATCAGATTGTGATTTCCTCATGACTCTTGATTGCTGGGAAACATTAGAGTGGCTTCATCTGTCATTTAACGATTTTGTTAGTCTTCCTTCTTGCATCACCAAATTTGTCAACTTGCGGTGGCTTTTCTTGGAGGGTTGCAAGAGACTCCTAGAAATTCCAGAGCTTCCACCAAAAGTTTACCCATCCTTGATACAGGGGGCGTCTCCGTCATCAAGGCTTTCTTTGTCTTCAGAACCATCAATGGCATCACTGGCTGCGTTGTCATTGCTCTCTCTCTCTACGGAACCAACACCAGTGAATCCTCTGACACGACAACGCACCGCGGAAGAACCACCAATGACATCACTGGCTGCGTTGTCATTACTCTCTCTACGGAACCAACACCAGTGAATCCTCCGAAACGACAACGCACTGCCGCCGAGGGCATCGATGGTCCACTTTGCATATGAATTAACTATCTCCCCAACGACAACGCACTGCCACAGCTCCCATCACTCAACTACTCCTCCACAGCTTCAAAACCAAGAGGAACCAACTGAGTTGTCATGGCTTTCTCAGTCTTCAGAACCAACCAAACCTCGTGGCGCTGTTAAAGGTGATCAAGATCAGTGGCTGTCTCTGAACTCTGAACTATCCACTTCAGAGTTTAGACAATAGCATCATTTAGTTGAGACACACAAGTTTGAAATCCCACCTCCTATTTATTATACTTGAAGCTTCATAGTGTGCCAGAACTAATAAGATTTCAACATTTTTCAGGTTTGGGTATGACCTTGTTTTGAGGCTGTCTTCATCTGCTATTTACTCATCAATCTGTAAGTTCATATAGCCAGATCTATGTTGTTTGTTACTGCATTAGAATTTGATACTTTGTAACCATGTACATCATGTACAATTGAACTCTGGCCTATTTTGAGGTGCATTAAGGCCAAGTTTCACATTTTCAGCCTAGCAACTGTCATTCCAGAATTGAACAAATGGCCCAGTCAACTCACTCACTATAAGCACTACATTGTACAGTCAAAGTGATGAATCCATGCACTCTTTTTAGGCAGTAACTATTGGTTACAGCAGACAAAACATTGGCATTGATTTTAATACTCCGAAACTGCTAATACAAGGAAAAAGGGAAGAAAATTAAATTCATCCTTAAACTATGTGATTAAATCATTCAGAAGGGAACAAAATGGCTCTCCATCTATCTCTCTCTATCTTTTTTTCTTTCTTTGTGGAATATGCATGCATGCTCCAATCCCTTGATATGAATTACTCCCTGTATCAGACTTTGTGAATCTTTAAGAATGTAGTGATGCTAGCACATGATATGAGAAAATGTAGAAGCATATGATCATGGATATTCTTTCAAGCCAACTAATGACTATCAATAACTAAAACTTACCTGTGTACTGTCTACAAACTCCTCCAATTTTCCATAATATAATAGTTGGCATATTATAATGGCTAGTAGTAGCATGATGCTTCGGATCTGGTAGGAGCCTGAGATTGGTTACGTGAAATGATGGTATCAAAATTGTTTATTGTCGTCCTCAGTTGATTCCATTGTTGTAGGAGAATATTGGTGGTAATCAGCTAGCTAGGACATGCAAATTATGGTAGTTCATCGAACTTGGTTGATATTATCCATTAGTAACATTTCATTTTGTTACTATGTTTCTAGGTGATTGATATCGTGCAATTTGTTTGTTTTTTCCATTTGCAGTGGGGACTATAGATTTTACACTAGGAAAGGTTACAAACTCTGGCCAAGGTGGCTACATATATGGTGATTGCTGATCTAGCTGAATTTGAGATGACCGCAAATGAGCTAGAAGCAAAGGTATATGCTATTCTTCTCTAGTTGTACTGTTGCCTATGCTCTTTTCGTAGTAATTCTGGGCTCAAGAGCCCATATGTTATTGTTTACAATTTTATCGAAACATCTCATGTTAAAAAGGCATGATGTTGCATTGTCCGCATGGTTCATGGATTACGCACATGGAATATGAAATGGATCACTTTAAGAAAAATCTTCCTTGTGTATGTGCATGCCACAAGCACATTAAATTTTTCTCTACAGATTACAACTTGAAATTTCGTAAACAAGTATTGCCAATAATTTGCCAAACTCATATACAACAATTTTTTGGTATCAGAAGTTCTAGCCTGGCTTTGGCTAAGAATCTTGTTTCAAGGTGATGCGGCAGGTGTGTGCTGACCTTCTTGAGGAAAAAATGGATTTGGTTTTCATTGTTTCGAAGGATGGAATTGATACTCTGAGAGTGGTATGCTGATTCGAATGCCGAGCAATGAGCTACTGAAAGGCAGGCATTTGATTGGGGATAGCGTGGTTTACGATGTGGGTGTTTGGTTGCCCGGGGAGTTTCAGCCGCAGCTAGAAGTTACCCCCATAACTAAGTATGGTTCGGATCCTCAGCTGGTGTTGGGATGCCAAATTGCGGTGAATAAGTCATATATATGCTATGGATTGAAGCAGGGGAATATTTGGGTTTTGAATATACACACTGCATTGAGATCGTTGTTTCGAGCTCCTACACTGGTAAATGGAATATTCTATATATATGCGCTCTGTTTGGATTAGCAAGATGCAGTGTGATGATCACTAATGTAACTTGACTCAATCATAGCTATATTGGTGCTGATGCTTTGATTAGTTTCTTAATAAAAAGTTATAATGCACTTTACTGATGGCTGCAAAACTTACTAGGGCTTTTGCTTTATCTCATGTATACTCGTAATAGAGTGGTTTTTGTGAAGTTGGATTACTTGCCGATGATTATTATATCTTGTTGGCCTAAGCAATGTCTTGTTCTGTCAGAGGGTCACAGACATGGCTTTCTTTGCCGAGGACGTTCAGCTAGGTAGCTCTTTTTCCCATGCTCAATACATTTCTTCCTCTGGTTTGTTTTTGCATTATTTGACATCATTTCCTGCAGTGTGAGTGTAGAAGGATGGCTTTTTGTGTGGAAAATTTCTGATGGTCCAGATGAAGAAGGTACGCCACAAATCACAGGAAAGATTGTTATTGCCATTCAAATAGTTCTTGAGGGGGAAGCTGTTCATCCACGAGTTTGTTGGCACTGTCATATACAAGTAAATGATTCTGTTAATACTATTTTCAATGGAAGAGTTATAGCTTAATGCTTTTGATGTCCATGATCATTGTCTGTTGGTCTTGAAGTGGTTGATTGATCTATATTTTGCTTGTATACTCGCAGGAGGTTCTAGTTGTTGGTGTTGGGAAGTGTGTTCTATGAATTGATACCACTAAAGTTGCAAAGGGTGAAGTCCCTTCTTCTGAGGTTCCTATTAAGTGTCCTGTTGAAAAGCTTATTGATAGGGTCCAATTTGTTGGTAAACATGATGGAGAGGCGACAGTTTTATCAATGTGCTAATGGATGACCACTTGGCTGGTTTCTGCTTCTATGGATGGAACTGTAAGTATCTTCACCATTTCGCTGTCTTTGTTACGTATTTCCTTTTAGTGGAATAAGTAGTGAAACTTAAAGGTGCATTTTCATCAGGGTTGGTGGGAACACTTGGGCTCCAGCTTGCCCTTCTACATCTTTATAGATTTTTTTTTTCCTTTTCTTTTGGTGAATTAAAATAATGTTTTGGTTACAAAAAAAATCTGTTGGCCATTCCTGCTTCAACTCTATGCTTCAGGGAATTTTGTATGAATTAGGATAAATTATTGTGCTTGTCCTTCAAAGCCCTTTTATATGGTACAGCACAAGAACTGGATATGGCAGATGAACTTTATTTTGCTTAAGTATAAGGAAAAAGTGAAGAGATAGTGCTGAAAGTGATTGTAAGAGTGTAAGCTGTACCACATTGTAAGGAAATTGGCAATTTTTCTAAACTTTGTACATAGTATGATACTATTAGGAATGGAGTAGTGGTTCACACAATTTCAAATTCCTTCAAGAGGCCATCTTCTTTATGAACAATACAAATGTTGTTTCTGAACGAGGTTAAATAGGTAATCAACTAGTTTATGATTCCTAATTGACTGTTTGGTTTGTGTGTTGTATGGATTCAGTATAGGTTTGAGTAAGATTTTTCTATACATGTGAAACTTTTCTTCCAAATTTCTTGTGGCCAAGTTCTGCCAATTGACACCTTTTGGGTAAACGTGTTGTGTTTCTACAAAATTTGGGTGTGTAAAATCATTTTCTGCACCATACTGCATCTTAACTTCTTTGAAGGTAATACGTCATTTATGGGACAACTAGGGTGCCTGTTTTATTTAATTTTAATTTGGTTAGAGTTGGCCTTGGGTTCTAATGCATGAGCATGTTATGGCACATATATTTTATTTATACACAAAGACACATATGAATAAACATATTTCCCAATATTCTTGATTGATATAGTGACTCATACATTTGGTCATATCCTGATACAGATAAAGATCTTGGAAGATCGCAAGTCACAACCACTTTTAGTACTGAGACCCTATGATGGCCTTCCTGTTTATTTGTCTACATTTGTGACAGCTCCCAACAGGCCTGATCACATCATACTTATAACATTGGTAAGTGATCATTGATTTGTTTACATTGTATCATAAAGTTTTGTCTGTGATTCTGTTGCCTAATGATGATGGCTACGCATGTCCCAAGTGTATTGAAGTGTAATTGCATGAATCCATTCTCCAGGGCCCACTTAATCGGGAAGTGAAGATCTGGTCCTCAGCGAGTGAAGAAGGCTGTCTGCTTCCCAGTGATGCTGAGTCATGGAAATGTACCCAGACCTTAGAGTTAAAGGGCTCTGCTCAACCTTGAGCTGAGGATGCATTCTTTAATCAAGTCATAGCATTGTCACAAGCTGGCCTTCTTTTACTTGCAAATGCTAAGAAGAATGCTATATATGCCATGCACTTAGACTTCGGTGGTGAGCCAGCATCTACATGCATGGATTACATAGCAGAATTTACTGTTGCAGTGCTTATTTTGAGCTTTGCTGGGACTAGTATATCACCTCATGGTGAACAAATTTATTGTGTCCAAACACAAGCCATTCAACAGTATGCTTTGGACTTATCCAAGTGCTTACCTCCCTCATTGGAGAATTCAGGTTTAGAAAAGTTCTTTTGTTTCCAGGCATCCGATCTTGGAATTGAGATGGGCCGGGATTGCTGTGCAATATCATTAGAATCTTATATTACAGATGAAGCTCGGGAAGGTGATGGTGCCAGCATGTCAGAACCACTAGCCCAGCCTCATTCTAAAGAGGAAGACCACGATCGCTCTACAAAAGATGTATCTGGGTCGGCTATCGCCACAACCGCATCACAACTACAAACACCAAATGCAAAGTCGAGAAAACAGAAATGGAAAAATATGCAAGCATCAGGTCCATCTTCCCCATCACCAGGTGTCCTCAACTCAATAGAGCCCTCTAATGAAGCAGGTGGGAGTTCAAGTCCCCCCTCTGGAGAAGCTGCATTTCCTCAAATTATGGCCAGGGGCAGGATATGATGAATCAGGTGAGTGCTGAAGAATTTGGAAATTGAATTATCTTGCATGTGTCTATGACGTACCAACTATTTTCAGCATAACCTTAGTAAAGCAGGCTTAGTAGCCTTTCCAAAGTTATGCTACTGCCATTTGAGTCCGTCTTCAGGTCTTTTATTATTTGGTGAAACGGTATATTAATATGATTTTTCTTGTCCCATTTCACCTGTCTATATCTTGGCAAGAGCAAAAGGTTCTATGTTTGCGTATGTTATGGTTGTGTTTTGTGTAATCAAACTTGTGTTTATGTCCAGTATGCTTTCTATTAAGTATGGCTTTCGCAAAAAGAACTGCAAAAGCCGATGACAATGATGGTTACCGTCCCAATTACAAATGAAGGCAAACGATTAGAGGTGGCTCTCGGTCGGAGTATGGAGAAGGCTGTAAAGGCCAATAATATTGCTTTGAGGGCTCTGTTTCAAGAAGAAAATGCAAAGAATGAGAAATTATTGCGAGACTGTACTCAACAAGTAACTGATTTGATTGTGAACAAGGACTTTCCAGTCACGTTAGAGAAAATGGTAAAAAAGAAATAGCTGCTGTTGGACCTGCTGTTGTTCATCACTCCAGCTATGGAGAAAACAATACCTTCGTCTATATCTGATTGCTTTCAGGTAAGAATTTTGATGATCTTGCTTGTTACTTTATAAAGTTGGCTTTAGTTATCTAATTGATGCTTGTGCTGCAGAGAGGAGTGGGAGATAAAGCAGTTAATCAATTGGAAAAATCAGTTAACTCAAAACTTGAAGTTACTGTATCCAGGCAAATCGAGGCACAGTTTCAAACATCGGGTAAACAAGCTCTTCAGGTATGTCTAAATATGATAGTGACTTAATTTCTTTGCATTTGTGATTTGAATATCTAACACGCGTTTGATTTACTTCAGTAAACCTTTTAACTAATGATATATATAACCCTTTCCACATAGGATGCTCTCAAGTCTAGCATGGAAGCTTCAGTGGTACCTGCCTTTGAGAAGTCATGTAAAGCCATGTTTGAGCAAGTAGATGCCACATTCCAGAATGGAATGGTTGAACATGCAACTGTGGCTCAGCAGCATTTTAAGTCTGCACATTCGCCGTTGGCCCATGCTTTAAGGGTGTGTATGCTTTTACTCTGTCCAGCTTCTTCTCTTTTAATAATTTATTTATTGACAAATTTTCATCGCTTATGCTTTCAAGAATTCTAATGTTTGGGGTCTTTGATTCTATATGAGAAAAAGGGGAATGAAGATTGGTAGCTCGTTAGGAATTATTATCTGCTCACAGTGAATGTAGAACTTCTTGTGGGGTGCACTAGTATTTATGTAACTAGTCATAGGTTGATACTGCAGAACTGGAATGTGTAATGCTGCTCCACTAGTGTTTATGTTTTCAATCTCAAAGTATTAATGTTCTCTACTTGCAAAGAGTAGTATTTTTGAGTTGATGACTGAAAGGATGAGTCTGTGTTGGGTTCTAGACACAAGGTTTTCTTTTGGTCGGTCAAGATCTCACTGGTTGATATCTTTCTAGGAATAGAAAATGTTATGGCTTTGCTTTTGCTTTCTTATGCGGGTCTTCTGGGTTCACTATGGTGTACAGTTTCATCTGCACGTATTTATGTGTGAATTTGCATTGTGATGTTATTTGCAGGAGCTATTAGCTCTGCATCATCAGTGACTAACCCTAAGCGGAGAACTGGCTGATGGTCAACGTAAGTTAGTAGCTCTTGCAGCTGCATGGGGAAACTCAAGTGCAGTAAATCCTGACTGTTGTTCCACTCTGTGTAATGCATTATGGTAGTCAGCATTCAGATCAGAATGAGGCAGTCTATCTGGACTGTTACTGCATTAGAATCTGACTCCTTGTTACTCCCATGCATTACCATGTAATATCATGTGCATACAATTTGCTCTGGTGTATTTTGAGGTGCATTAGAAAGCAAATTTCACTAAGATGTGTTCTTTTAGAGTGTTCAAAGCAACAACTTGAAACGATGCTGCTATTTTAACTTCATTCCATTGCACTGATTGCACTGATCTAAAGGGGTGGTTGATCAAAAGTTTGCGATAGCCATAGGAAGTGGCATGATGCTGGAGCTATAAGCATATATGGTGCTGGTGTTGTATGCTGAGATTATTTCAGAATAGCAGTGCTTATTAAGGTTTGTTCAAGCATATTAAATTTTCCTCTACAGGGTACAACTTCAAATTTCATAAATATGACCAATAATTTGTCAAACTCATATACAGCAATTTTTTGGTATCAGAAGTTATAGTCTGGCTTTGGCAAAGTATCTTGCTTCAAGGTGATGCCAATATCATTGTTTAAAGACATATATGTTGAGGTCTCAAGTATCTCAACTTTTCCATTATCTTCATCGTTGATTATCAATTGAGTCCCACTGTTGTAGCAGAATATTGGTGGCAGTCAAGGCTCTGCAAATCACGGTATTCCATATAAATTGGTTGATACGATCCAGTAGTAATATTTGGCTTCACTTTGTTTCTTACCTTTTGATCAATATTATCTAGGGGGTTATGACCAAATACCCAAATTTGGGTTAACATGAACCCACTTACTCCAGGAAGAGATTAGTGTGCCCACTCACCCAATATTAAGTCAAAAGACTGTTTTAGACAAATCTCAAATATAAAGTCAAAAGACTGTTTTAGACAAATCTCAAATATAAAATTACAACCATCGTGCCACTCTCTCTCTCTTCTCATGTCTTCGACGCCGACAACCTCTGTCTCTCAACCACTGACCTCCGGCGCTTGACCCAGGCCTCCGGTGACTCAAGAGAAGATCGCCACCATGCCCCGAACTCCAGCGACGTCACCTCGACCCTGTACTCATACCCTCTCAATCGGCTCTTGACGGTGGCACGCCTTTAGTGGAGGCCGGCGCAGAGAATTCTGGTGGAATCCATGGCGGCCCTGAGATGGTTGAGGGTCTCCTGATGGTACTCGCCATGAGATCCATGGAAGAAGTTGAAGCACAGCTTCTCCACCATCGGCACCGACCTGGATGCAGGTGCCAGGGTGCACATGATCTTCGTCTTCAGCTTCTGATCTCTCTCTCTCTCTCTCTCTTCTTCTTCTTCGTCTTCTTCAATCCGTGAATTCATCATTTCATCCTTCAATCTGTGAATTCGTCCTTGATATGAAACACTTGTGTCAATAATGAGAATATGAAAGAGGAGAGAGAAACACAAAACTGAGAAACAAGCATGTTGGGCCATAGGTAAGAGATATTAGACTCAAAAAGTTTTCTTCTACCTTTTTACATCTGTTATTGGGAAGCAATAATATGAGTATTAGGGCCAATAATAAGATTATTGGGGGGCAATAATATGAGTATTGAGGGGCAATAATATGATTATTGGGGGCAATAATATGATTACAGGGTATTATTAGGGGGCAATAAAATCAGACGCCGGAATCCGGTCACCATTCCGGTAGCCGGATTCGGGATTCCTGTGACCGGTTGTCAGATTCCGGTGATCGGTCGCCGGATTCCGGTCATCGGAGTCCGCGGCCAACCACTAGTCACCGGAGTCCGGCAAGGTATCAAATGACTTTTCTCTCTAAGTGACAAAGAAGGAGAGGACAAAAAAGTCCCAAAAATAAATAAAAAATGATAAAAAAAATAATTAATTGGGTATTAGGGAAATGATCTCTTAGAGTGTTTGGGTAAGTGGGCAATCTCTTAGAGTGTTTGGGCAAGTGGGGTTAATTAACTCTAAAATTGGGTAAATGATCATTTCCCCTTTTATCTAGTAGTAACGTTTCTGTGTTTAATATTATACATTTTGATTGTTGCTTCTGTTTCCAGTGGGAAATATAAACTTTCACTTGGAATGGTTTCAGATTCGAGCAAAATTGGGTACATGCTGATCTGTCTGAATTAGAGACGACTGCAAATGAACTAGAAGTAAAGGTATGTATTTCCCTTGCTCATCATCCTTTTCTCTTCCTAGTTGATGTAATTTTCTTATTCAATGTTCAATAAAAGATAAAATATCTCCTCCTACAAATTTCAAAGATTCTCTTCTTAATTTTTCTTGCTTAATAGGTACAATCTTTGGTTAATTGGAATAAATTAGCATATGTAACTTAGCCCCTTTACATTTTTTGTATAATTAATGTTCCTTTGTGTATCAAATTTGCAGGTAACAAGCAAACCAATAGTGATATACCCCAACAGTGGTGAGACCTATGATGGTCAGAGCAAGCAATGGGTGGTAAGTCTTCTTCTGTATGAATGCACAGTGCTTGTTGCCCTACTTTTTCAGTTATAGCATCCGGTTTTAGATCATTTCATTCATTATATAATTCACAAAGTAATGTTCTTATGTGGGACATAATGTTGTATTACCAGATGGTGAATCTTGTACCATTTGTTGGTAAAAGTATGAAATCGATCTTCCTTGTATATGATGAATTGTTCGATGGATGATGAAAATGTTGAATTAACATGTTTGTGAAAAAGTCTTGACTGCATGTGCTTCCCATTGCAGTCATCAAGTAGGCGGGTTGATTAAGGCCTCGTTTGGGATTGCTTTGCTTTAAAAAAAATCAGTTTTTGTTCAAAATTTTAGATTTTATTGTTTGGTAAATAAATAAAAAGCAACTTTAACTAAAAGTTATAGGTCACTGGCAGCAGATTTTAGAAGCAGCACAGAGGTTGCTTTTAAAAGCTGCTATAGATCAAAATAGGCTCTGCAGTTGTTTTATGTACTGACAGCACTTTTAAAAATATTATTTACCAAACACGAAACTGTTTTAATTCACAGCTGATTATTCTCACAACACAGCAGCAGCAGTTTTTTTTTAAAGTCACAGCAATCCCAAACTAGTCTTAAGTGTTTGCTGACATAGTCATAGAGAAGTGGCGTGAGGCTGGGGCTTCCCTGTTTGGAGGCTGCTGCAGAACAACTCCAAATACCATCACGACAATATCTAAGGCTCTTTCTAACAAGCTAGTCTTTTGCAGTTAACAATGAGACGTAAATATTTGTAAGGGTAAATTTCACAAACAGTACACCAAGTAAAGGCCACTAATAATTATTATACACAAAGTTTCAAACCAAACATTTCGGTACACGAAATCTGAAACTCGACCCACTATCAGTGCATGACTTCAATTTTTGACACCAAAATGTCCATTATGCCCTCAGTTCTTTTTTTTTTTAAATAATTTTTTTTATGTTATTTTTTTCCTTCATTTTATCTCTTTCTTCTTCTTTCTTCCGGGCTCACTCCCTCGCTTCCAACGCCGCCTTCCTCACCTCGCATAACAGAAAAAAAATGACTCGAGTCATTTATAAACAAAGGGAAAAAAATAACAGAAAAAAAATTTATTTAAAAAAAAAAAAGAACTGAGGGCATAATGAACATTTTAGTGTCAAAAATTGACGTCATGTACTGATAGTGGGTCGAGTTTCAGATTTCGTGTACCAAAATGTTTGGTTTGAAACTTTGTGTATAAAAATTATTAGTGGCCTTTACTTGGTGTACTGTTTGCGAAATTTTCCCTATTTGTAATCTGATGCTAAGAATAAGTGCATGTGTCTTTTCATTTCCTTGTTTTGTAATTCAAGAAGTAGCAAACCTATCACCATGGTGCTTCTGCTGTATGGTGGCTGGTGGGTTTGTTTCACATCCAATAACAGTTCTTGTTACCTTGGAAAGTTAAATCTCACAAACATTCTGTAGTGTGTACTAAACAAGTTCTGAAATTAGAGTGGCATCCTACTAGTCATATTAACAGAAAATCTTGAAAAGTTAGCTGATTACTGAGTTCTAGAAGTGATTATTTCTCTGCACATAAAATCTGGTTTATCATATGTGTCCAATGTGTCCAATGTCATCTCAATTTCACTAATAGAAATTACAGAGTAGATGGCATTCTGAAGTGTAAACTTCAAGCACAAGTTTTCAGAATGCATCCAAATTATAGCTCCCTATATGTGCCTGAAGCTGGTGGTCATACTCACGAACTCACCAACAGATCCAAAGAGTCCCAATCAAACAATGGAAGCAGCACAAAATTTGCATTTTTTTGGTCACATTGGAGGGGATTGAACCCCTGAAGCCCAATCCTAAACTAATTTCCCACCCCAGATCCCAAAATTTACATTTTTTGGTATAGGTGTGAGAAGACAGGGTTCAAGCAATGAGATATTATTAGAAGACCAAATGGCATTGATTAGGTTCAGCAGGAAGGAAGGGAGTGCTCTAGATGAGTAAATGATTCGACTGTAGTGGAGTTCATGTTGGTACACCCCCTTTCAGCATATAACTTGATTCTGGAAAAAGACTGGTAAACTCAATAGATGGTGCAAGGTCAAGTGTTGCAGGTTGCCGATTCTGTAGAGGTATGCAAAGAAACTATTAGTAATCCAGGGTGGTAAAAAGCTCAATAGGGTCACCATCTTTGAGCAAATCTGTCACGCCCCGAAATTTGAATAACTAATTCAAATCCGAAAACATGAATAAACAACTACAACACACGCCACTCAAATTCAAATCTCGAAAAACCTCAATTTAATTAATACAACTCACTTGTACAAGTAAATTTGTAAAGCCCAAATTGAGCATCACTCACCTCACAATTTACAAGGCTGTAAAACTAAAACAAATACTCTAATCCGCACGATCTCCGCCATGATCCTCCTGACCTGCAGGACTACCCGCTACACAATTTGAATAGTGTACCGGGATTGCAACAACACCAAACCCGGTAAGCCATGACAGCCCGTATGAGGAAACAAGAAGGAAATGTTGATTTTAAATCATATTTCTTTTAACTCAAGTAAACAACCAACAATCTCAACATCTGTAAGGAAACATCAAACCAAAACACGGAAAATCCACAACGAATACATTTCCACAACCCCCTAATCCACAATAACACTACTTTGGTCCATCCAAACTGTTTGGACCCAACACCAACAACACGTTAGAGTTCTAACTACATCGTTGTCTGTCACCTCGGTTATTATTTAACCGGCGGTCTTCGGACTCTCCCTGTCCTCAGAGCTACAATTCTACCCTCTAATCAACTCAGAAGATCAACATAATTATCACACACATTTATCGGTTAACATCATCATAAATAATCATGGCAATTTCCAATACAATATCATATCTCAACCAAATTATCATAATTCCACACCCACCTCAATGTCACACCATTCCATATATATATCCACGTAAATATATATATACAAAGACAATATCATATCATAACCAAGTTATCGTAATTCCACACACACCTCAATGTTACACCATTCCATATATATATATCCACGTAAATATATATATATATATATATGTAATCATCTGCTCAGGGATAATCACTAATACCAACTATAATTCAAGCATAAAAATCGTGAAATTCATTTTGTATAATTAAAATCATTTTACTTACCTATGGACCGTAGTTGATCAAGTCCATATGATTTAAAACAAATATTTATTCCATAAATATTTTCACACAATTACGACAAAATAAAGTAATTAAATATACTCGATTTGAAATAAGAACAACGTGAGGTTTACTCACCTCTAATCCCGCTGCGTCTTCAATTTCACAAAACCCATCAAAACTGCTCACCAAGGAAAGACCGTCAATCACCTAATCCAATATGATCATAACTTAGCCAACAACTCATAAACAAAATTAAACGACGATTCAACGGTCAGATCGAAATTATATGATGATCCAACGGTCGGATCCTCACAGATCGCCCTTAGGATCATCCTCCTAATTTATCACGAAGATCCAACGGTCGGATCTTCCTGAATCGTCCTTATAAACATCTCCACAAAATTTCATGAAAATCGGACGGTCGGATTCTCACGAATCTCCTTCCAAAATACTAATCCAAAATTATATGAAGATCCAACGGTCGGATCTTCGCCCCTGACCACACATGGTCACTGGGACAGTCATACGATCAACATATCAAAACTACAAGTCCATCGGACGGTCCGATCTTCACAGATCATTAATCGAACAATCGAAATTAATCGAAACCGTAAAATTCATAACAAAATCATACGATATCCAAAAATTATGAATTATATATGCAAACTATCGTATCGAAACGTAGAATCTAAAAATGTAAAGAAAACACATTTTTGACCCCCGGAGGTGGCCGGAAAAGTGCTGCCGGAGTTTGGACAGATCCGCCGCCGACCACAGCCAATGGTGTCGGGACCGGGCTGCTACTCTTCATCTCATCAAGGCCAACAATTTTCCTAACTAGAATGAAGTCTGAAAATGAACGGAAGTGGTCGAAAATTACCTAGAACAGTTTGAAGGTGGCCGGACATTTTCCAGAAACCGGCGAAGAAATGCAGAAACCGGCGAGCCATGATTTCGACGTAAAAAATTCAATTTCAGGCCTCGATTCCTTTTGGAGAGTTGTTAAGAACATCAAGACGAACTCACTGGTTCAAGAATTAATCAAAACGATGCACTAAAACTCGAGATATCACGATCGAAAGGTTTTGGTTTCGGATCGAAAACCGGTCGAGCTCCGACGAACGTGAAACCGGTCACTCCAGGTGCGATCCTTCTGGTATGATGATCAGCAGGTTGAGGTGAGTTCACAGAGCTAAGGATCGGAAGTTTTGGTGGCCGGAGCTAGGAGAAAACCGGCGTTGACTAAAATCGAACTCAAATCGAAACAAGCTTGCCGCCGCCGTGCAAGGTTGCCACAGACGGCTTCAGAGGAGTGAGGCGAAGCTGATGGACGTGGTTTCTCGTCCATAGGTGGCCGGAATTGGAAGATAGACCCCGGCGAAGAATTGCCCAGTTTTCCGACGTTTCGGACGCGTGAGGAAGAGAGAGAATGTTCAGTTTCCAATTTTGGAAACTGAAAGTATTTTTGGAAAATTACCAAAAATGGAAGCTTTTATAATAAACTGGAAACTTTTTCAAAAAATCATAACTAATTCATACGAACTCCGATTTTTTTGTTCCACATATGCACGAGATCGTATCGACGAGCTCTACAACGTTCATGAAGGAAGTTTTTCCAAATTCTGAACGTATAAAAAGTCGATTTTCGCGTGCCCCTAAATAACATATGTTTTTCGAAATAAAATCGTTCGAACTAATTTCACAACTCCTCAAAGCTTCGTACTTTCTCCCATGACCACGAAATCATTACTAAAATTTCCTCGGAAAATAATTTGAATTTACGGGGTATTACAAAATCCATTCTTCTTTTTTTAATTTTTTTATTGGGGGTAATTGTTATATAGGCTTTGTAAAGAGATTGTTGTGATCAGAGATAGTCATGAGGAAGTGGCCTTATTACATTGCTTCTTCCTTGATGATATCAAGTTTCTGCAGCCTGCTTCTAGCTTCTCTATTACTTATTTTGATGTACAAAAGTAATTTATTTATCAGAAGTTAATTTATTGGACTAATTTCAGTTTACCCCCTTCAGATTTAGGGTCGTCATCATGTTAGTCCCTCTAGTTTCAATTTAATCAGTAACACCCTTGTACTCTCCAAATTCATCAGCCGTGTCCAATTTTTGGACCTCCGTCCAAATTGGACGTTAAATCCATTATGTGGGCTCCCTTTAGGGGGTAAAATGGTCAATCTTCTTCTTCTTTCATCTTTCAACTCGATCTCAATCTTTAGCTGCTCAATCTTCCTCACTCTCTTCCTTCTCAGCCACCCTCAGAACCAATTCCCTCAAATCCCCAAACCCCTAACCCTAACCGCTGAGGTCGCCACCCTTCCCCTCCTCTCCTTCACCGGCGACAAAGTCGGTGAGACATTCCTTGACCTCAAGTCCGTCCTCCCTGGAGGAGTGCTTTATGGTGGAGCAGCTGTTTGGAGCTTCGATTCGAACCGAAATCAAGGCTGAGAGAGAAAGAAAGAGGTTCGTACTCGGCAGCCAAAAAATGATATCGTTGCTGGAGATCTTCTTGGCTGACGGGATTTTCCGAGATGACCCAATCGTTGGTGGGAAACTTGGCAATCGGAGGCCTACCCAAGTCCATGATGACCTCAATGAGCCTGCCGATCTCCTCATGCTCGTACAGCTCGCTTTTCATCCTCTCCGGCAACAACTCCATAAACAGCTCCAGCTCCGACGAGACCTGGGTTTGCAACGTGGAAGCCGAGTTCCCCGAATTTGACAATGACCCATTCCCAGAGAAGAACCGATCTGAAAGCCGGCGAGGAGAAGTGTTTGGAGGAAGCAATTCCCTTATGCACGCCATGTGTTCGACGAAATGAGGAAGAGAGTGTGGAGACGAAGTTGGAGGTCTGGAGATAACAGAGGGTGGAGATGGGGAATTGAGTGGCGGAGTGCCATGAGTTCTGGAGATCAAGGAGCACGAATTGGGAGCTCAGAGCTATCATCCTCTAACAGGGCTTGATTGCTTGCTTGGTTTTGGCTCCTCTTTGTGAGAGTGAGTGTTTGGGTTGTGATTGGGTGTGAGTTAAGGAACGATCGGTGAGAAGATTCGGGGGTATCCCCAGTGGGATTGGAGCATATTATTATCCCTGCGTCTGAGTTGCAACTATTTTTGAAGTTATTGCCGGAGAGGATAAAGAGCGACACAGGCATGAGGAGATCGGCCGAACAAAGAGGAGGCCTCCCCAAATACATTATTTTTCTTATTTATGGAAAGTGAAAATAAAAAACAAAATGAAATGACCATTTTAACCCTTAAACTGAGTCTCAAAGTCAGATTTAACGGTCGATTTAAACGGAGCTCAAGAAATTGGACACGGCTGATGAAATTGAAAAGTTTAAGGGTGTTACTGATTAAATTGAAACCACAGGGACTAACATGATGTCGACCCTAAACCTCAGGGGAGTAAACTGAAATTAGTCCTAATTTATTTGTCACTTTCCACTTTCCATTAATTTATTTATTTAATGGAAAGGCAATGTACCATTTTGTGCGGAATGAAAGTTAGTTGCAACCCCAAATAGGCCAACGGACCCATCAGCCAATGGGATTTATGATTGCCAATGTGAGTATGTGACACATTTCTTTCTGGCATACCTTCTTTTTGCTGCTAGTTGTTCATATTTCTCGAACCATACATGTTGATGATTTAATGGATTTTGGAGATACTGTATTCTTTTGACTGCTTGATGGGATTTAGGATTGCCATAGTGAGTGTGAACGGATCACTTTCTGGGTACTTCAAATATATTCTTTCTTTCTGAAATTTATGTTGTGAAGCTTTAATGGAATTTGGAAATATTCTAGTACCCTGACTGCTTGATAGGGGTTAGGATTGCTAATATAGTATGTGCTCAAAATCCTGTTTTTGGGTACTCTTTATGCAATAGTGTTGGGGTTGAGCTATTACTCACCTCCTTTGATCCAAGCTTGCTGCCTTGTTATGCAACTGCAAGGCAGAAGGAGTCTGCACAGAGGAATCCGGATCTTCCACACGAAGAGCCTCCAGATCGATGCTAATGTCACCGCCATTCTTCACCCGCTTACGTTGAATCGACATCGGAGTCGTATCTCCGCCGCTTCCCGGTGGAAGGGCGGAGAAAACAAAGGTTGGGGGAGCCACCAGAATTATTAGGTGAACCAGAGAACGTCGGAAAGAAGGAAGTCAACGAGGCCAATCGGAGCAAGAGTTTGGTAACGGCTGAGGGTTTTGGGGAAGGCGTGTGAGGCGCGTTCCAGCGTAGAGATCGTTCTCCTTTGAGATTTGTTGGTTTTCTAAGCTTTTGATTTATAGCAGTTAGTAATAGTTGGATTTGCACGGAGGTATAATTTGCATCATATATGGACAGCATCAATCTGGGGTTACCTTTCACAAGATATCCTGGCACCTTAAAAAGGGAGCAAGGACCTCTAGTTATATTGGCAAAGAACTTTGATGTTAATAAAGACTTCATGAACTGATGGCAACTACAAGGTTACAAGCAAATATAGTGTACCTTAACAGCTGCGAGACTTTTGATAGTCAGAGGAAGCTAGGGTGAGTCCCCTGCTATATGTGATGTATACAGTATATATATGGTTATATACTGTTCCCCTGTTCTTCCAACACCTTTCCTCCCAAATTAGAATATTCTTTGCGTAGCCAGTACTTCTAGCAGGTTAGAAAATGAGGATGATGGAAATTTTGATTTCTCAGAGGTCCATGGAAATGTATAACTATACATGTCTTTTCCATTGCAGTGATCAAGTAGGGTGTTGATGAAGAGTTTGCCACTGATATAGCCATTGGCGAGTGACATAATGCTGGGGTTTCCCTGTTTAGAGACTCCGAATATCAGCAGGCCCATATCTGACCTATATGTAAGTACTTGTAAGTTATAATCATATAAGGGATATATATTCTTTTCCTTGTTTAGTAACTAGAGGAAGTATTAAAACCATAACTAAGTCATAAGGTGCTGCTCGACCAAAAAAACATGTAATATGGTGCTGGTGTTGTATATTGAGGTTGTTTAGTACTTATCAAATCCAAAATCTGTGTAGTAAAATTAACAGGATATTCAAAGATCAGCTTATTTTACAGTGACTTTAAACCGATTATTGCTTAGAAAATTTAGGAAGTATTGGGAAGCACTGAAATACCCTCAATTCAAATACCACTACATTCTCAATTCTGCATGTAGAAAAACTGATACATTCTCAACCCTGTTTAATGCTTATAGTTATCTGCATTCAAAGTAGTTCTTGATTCTTACTGCGGCAGAATTTGAACGTGCTTTTGCAGCGTACTCACTTAACAACTTTCGCACTTAACAAAGATAATGAAATTAATTAATCATCAAAAAAAGATAATGAACATTAAATAAATAAATGCACCATATCCAACAAAATAAGGGCAAGTTTTCTTAAAAATAGGAGAGGGAATCGTGCTTCACAAATTGCTCATAATTTTCTTTTGAAAACAAAATCCAATTGACATGAGCGGAGTATGTTTAAAAGATCAATATTATCATACCAAATAAATAAAAAAATGATCCCATAAAAATATTGGATAATATCTACTTTTTCATCAAAATGAAAAAGTCATGTAGGCCCAACTCTCATATTTTCTCCGTGACAAAATACAAATTTCATATTTTCTGCCCCTCACATTGGAAGCACCAGGAAGGTGCTTACGATGGTGTTATGCAAGGCCTAAACCATTTCTAAATCCCACGGTTGGAGGAATGTTCCTATCTCTTGACGGATGTTCTTGATTTTGAAACGGTTCATGATTTCCGGTCTCGATTGAAAGCTTGCCGGCGGTGTCATGCTGACGACACCTTCTCCATCAAAGGACGTCAGGTTTTGGGCTTGTGCGTAGCCTGGGCTTTGGCCTTATTGTTTGTTCTTGATCATGTGTACAATGCGTTGCTTCGGAAGGGAATTGACACCTTCTCGAATTAGGTCCTAACTCTCAACCCTGCCCTTTTTATTTTTGATATCTTGATTTTGAGACTTTACGGATGGATTGATGTATGTCTGTTTCTGGATTTTTCTGTTACCAGTCCTCGAGCTGCTAACCGTGGCATTCTCCTTGCTGATTCCCAGTCTGATGAGGTTTACAGCATCAGTGCTTTGATGAGCAATGATCCTCAGTCTTCTTCAATCACCCGTGCCGCGTCTTTCTCCACGTACGCCGCCCGCGGCGTCTGTTTCAGCTCTCAAAAGATTAAAGCAGAGATTGAATGAGTTGTGGCTTTCTGCAGTTCGGAAATGGCCTACGGTACACTTACGACGTAGGCACCCGTAATCTTTCTCAATCAAGCGCTGACTTTTGATTTGAGCTAATAGAACTGTGTCTCTTTGAGAACTGTTCTTATTCATTGAGTTTTCTCTTGTTTGGCTCAATGACATTTTTTCTTTTGTTGTCTTTTTGTGCTCAGATAACCTTGGTAGAATGTCTTTTGTGGTTAATATCTCTATGGTGCTGGTTCATCCAGGTTCTCCCTATAGCTCGAGATTTTCTGCAGTTGGTCATATGTGCCAACCTGATGTTCATTTACTCTGAAGGTGAGTTCGGAATTTAGATGCTCATGTATTGTTGTGAAAATTCTAATGGGGGTTTTGGGTAGAATCTAATTTCCTTGCTACCATTGATTCTCTGCAGGTCTCTATTATCATATATCGAAACATGCTGCAGGCATTCGTTGTGTGTTCATTGGAAAATGATCTAACAAAGTTTATCAGTAAGATTGTTAAATATGTATCAATTTAGAAGAAGAGATAACAACATCAGCTCATGTATGGTTGCAGTATATTCCATTACCTGTTAAAGACAAGCCAAAGGTGGGTGTGTGTTGGCCGTTGCCTTACAGATGTCAGATTCAATTTTACCGGCCAACAGCTTTTAAAATGAAAAGTTGTGGGGTTCACCTGTATGCTTGTCAACATCAACTGAAGTTGATCTATCAGGGAGCAATTTTGTTATTCTTCCCACCTACATTGGCAAATTTGTCAACTTGTGGAAACTGGACCTGCAATAGAGGCTTCAAGAAATTCCCGATCTTCCACCAAAAGTAAAATGGATAGACGCAAGTGAGTGTGAGTCATTGTAAATATATTCATAGTTGACAATGGTATTAGAGCAGAAATACTCACAAGGGATTGAATGGATCAACTTGTGGAATTGCCATCAATTGTGTGACAATCTAGGTATTTGTATGGAAAAGTTGGAAAGAATTCTATTGAATCAGGTATGTATCTCTCCTTCTAACATATTTACCTATATACAGAGGAATAGAGTAATGACATGCACATTTATAGACTCATACCATATATTTTTGTCCTGGAGACCAAATTTCTCTGAGATGTGCATGCATACATGAGGGTTTCACATGGATTATTGGTTTGGAGACATGTATTGAGTAAATTAATACAGTATATATAGCTAGTTCTATTGACTTGATCAGTAACATTTCAATAATTGCAGTTGTCTTAAGAGAACTCCCGGTTTGGCGTTGTATGTCCTGGAAGTGAGGTTCCAATGGGATCCGATTATTGTAAGGTTGTAGAGGAACTTATTTGTTCCGAAATGGGGCTCCTTGCATATGAACTAGCTATTCAAATCACTGGAAGTTTAAAATGGGAGAACACAGGATTGGCTCTCTGTGCTGTTTCTGAAGAAGGTTTTTGTTCATCTCAAATATCTGAAGAAGTTACGCCGACTAATGTAGATGGTGTATCCGTTGAATTTGGAGCTTACATTTGGATCAATAATGTATATGTAGATAGTAATTTCTGGTTTCATAAGAAGTGGTGATGTGAAGTCAGTTTGGAAAATGTTCAATGAGATACCAAAAAAGTGATCTTGTCTCTTGGAACACCATGATTGGTGCTCTGGTGCAAGAGCGCAAGTTTAGGAAGCAGTTGAACTTTTCCGGGTGATGCGGACTGAGGGAATAAAAGGAGATAGGGTGACCATGGTGGAGGTTGCATCTGCCTGCGGATATCTAGGAGCTCTTGATCTTGCAACGTGGACCCATGCTTATATCGGAAAAAATGAAATTAACAGTGACATGCGGCTCGGCACAACTTTATTTGACATGTTTGCTAGATGTGGCGACCTCAAAGTGCAATGAAGGTGTTCGATAACATGGCAAGAAGAGATGTTTCTGCTTGGACAGCAGCCATTGGGGCAATGGTCAAGCAAGGAAATGGGGAGCGAGCTCTAGTGCGATGACATGCTTAAGCAAGGGGTGAAACCAGATGAAGTATCTTTGTGGCAGTACTAACAGCATGCAGCCAATGCAGCCATATTAGTCTTTTGGAACAAGGACGGAACATTTTCATGTCAATGCAATCGGTCCATGGCATTTCCCCTCATATTGTTCATTACGGTTGCATGGATGATCTACTTGGCCAAGCAGGGCGCTTGGAAGAAGCTGTTGATCTGGTAAAGAGCATGCCAATGGAACCTAATGATGTCATTTGGGGCACACTCTTGACTGCTTGTTGAATCCACAAGAACGTCAAACTGGCAGAATATGCAGCTGAACAGGCATCTAAATTAACTACAGAGGAGTGGTATTCATGTGCTTCTTTCAAACATATATGCATCAGCTTGGAAATGGGTTGGTGTTGCAAAAGTAAGGCTACAATTGAAGGACAAAGGGATCCAGTTCCATTGAAGTTAATGGAGTGATCCATGAGTTTACCTCCGGTGGTGATCTGATACGCACACAGAGTAGAGTCACATTGTGTTGATGTTGAAAGAAATAAACAGCAGACTCAGAGATGCTGGTCACGGTCCTGATTGGATTATGTCCTGCTTGATGTTGATGAGAAGGAGAAAGAGATCCTGCTCAGTCGACACAGTGGGAAAGTGGCCATAGCTTTTGGGCTTATAGGTACAGGGCAAGGAATTCCAATTTGCCTGGTGAAGAATCCGAGAATGTGTTCTGATTGTCACGCAAATTAGTGTCAAGAATATACGACGGGGAAATAATTGTTCAAGATAACAACAGGTTCCATTTCTTTAGTCAGGGGCTTTGCTCTTGCAGTGATTACTAGTAATAGAATTATGATTTGAAGAGAACTTTTCCCCAATTATTGATCTCCTTTAGTTTGCATTCCCATTATCTATTGCTTTTGATCTGCCTGCCATTATCATATCGTGTTAATTACACAATCCAAGTATGCCTCCATTATCTTTGAGCCATACTTCAGGGGCAATATGCACAACCCAATTTCTTCCATTGCCATTGTCCAAACTCATTTACTACTCGGCTGAAAAAACTACCATTGTAAATCAGACCAATCAAGCCCTTGAGCCTGAAGCTGGAATGACTGTTGTGCACCTGAATGCCTACAGAATGGATATTCACCAACCGTACCCCATCCACTCTGGAGTTCCGACAAGAATACCATGCATTCAGATGTATTCTTTCAGAGACAGAGAGGTTTCAAGCTGAGACTTGAAATCAATCTTTAGACTTCAAGCTTCAAAGTGCAAGCTCTAATCAAAATTCCAAGATCTTTCAGGTTTGGTTTTCCTCTTTTTTCTCAGATTCTGCAGGTATATTGCCTGTAAGTGTATGGTTGAAATTTGTTGGTTTTTCTAATCTTTTAATTCATAGCGGTTAGTAACATTTGGTATTAGCACAATGGTAGCTGCATCAACTAATCAGCATGGATAGCATAGATTCTGTAGGTATATTGTTTTTATAAGCGTATGGTTGAGATTTGTTGGTTTTTCTAAGCTTTTAATTCATAGTGGTTAGGAACGTTTGGAATTACCACAATGGTAGTTGCAACAACTAATCAGCATATATGGACAGCATAAATTTTGCAGTTATATTGTTTTTATAAGTCTATGGTCGAGATTTGCTGGTTTTTCTAAGCTCTTAATTCATAGTGGTTAGTTACATGTGGAATTAGCACAATGGTAGGTGCGTCAAGCCATCAACTAATCAGCATATCTGGATGGCATCTGGGGTTACCATACTGGCACCTTAGGAAATAGAAGCGAGTACCTCTAGGTATGTTAGGAAAGAACTTTGATCTTAGTAAACAGCTCCATGGATTGGTGGCAATTTTTTTTTGTATATATTTTCTGGAAAAGCCTGACAGCCTGTATTCCATTGCAGTGATCAAGTGGGGTGGTTGATGAGACTGATTGTCTGCAGAGTCGTAGATAAGTGTCATGAGGCTCTTCTGCAGGACAACTACAAATACAATCTTTTTTCATCCACAAGTATTTACATGCATCAAAATTTACCAATATGTAAGTTTTATATATGTGATAATTAATCTGTATCTTTTCATTTTCCAAGTTTTGTAACTTAGAGGAAGTAGTAGAACTACCTCTATGCTACTCGTGTTGTATGATTAGGTTATTTCAGAATAAGAGTGCTAGGTTATTTCAGAGAGTGCATAACTCGCATCACAACGAAGCTTGTTTTTGATCATCTCTAACAGAATCACGAAGTGGATGGAACTTGGCAGTTTCTTTGTAAATAACTAAATATATCCGTGGATGGAACTTTTCTCTCACTGTAAGCAGTCTGTAATGCTTGCGGTCTGTTTGCATTTACCTTATTACCATGGTTAATTGGTTATCATGTACAATAACTGTGGGACTTCAAAAATTATTATAATTAACCAAACAGTACGTACTTCCAATTTACATCATAATTAGGAACTATACAAACCCCACTAATATGTAACATCCTTTGATTAGGGGGCAGGGGCTCTGCGATTGGTTTGGCAGGCCTGTTAAGAAACCGAGGCAGGTCGGATCTATATGAGCTAGTCAAGGGATTAAGCACAGCAAGCAAAACATGGCGAATCAAGCAGCCGATTCTTCTTCTACTGATCATTACGCATACGAGGTGTTCCTGAGTTTTAGAGGCCAGGATACACGCTCTAATTTCGCCAGTCATTTACACAACGCTTTGCATCAGAAGGGTATCAAGACCTTCCTTCATAGATGATGAGCTTCCTAGAGGAGAAAAAATATCACGAGAGCTTCTCAAAGCAATTGAGGACTCCAAGATCTCAATCATCGTCCTCTCTCAAAACCACGCTTCCTCAAGGTGGTGTTTAGATGAGCTCGTCAAGATCCTTCAATGCAGAAAATCAAACCGACAAATGGTTAGACCCGTTTTCTACAAGGTGGATCCCTCGGATGTGCGACACCAAACAGGTGCTTTTGGTGCGGGATTTGCTAAACTTGATCAATGCAAATTCAAGGATAGCCTGGGCAAATGGAAGGCAGCTCTTTCAAAAGCAGCAAGTTTGTCTGGATGGACTTTCTCGCATGGCAAGTAATGTTTCTAACCTCTCTACCTATCTTCATTTTCATTTTAGGCTCATTTCTTTTCCGTTAGTATTCTGAAATACATAAATTTTATTTAAAGGATCTCACATATATAATTTTAGATGAACCACATTTTTTGGGTACCATCTGAATCTCACTTTATGTGACACTTGATATAGAACAAATCCCAATCTATCTGAGAATTTCATTTAAAGATGTGGTTATTTACTCCATTTTTGAAACAATGAGATGAAATATAGAAACACACAATTGGAACAATTGGATGTGTTAAGACGTTAAGTGTTAACCCTATCATTTCTTTTCATTCGTTTGATACGGATGTACTTATCAGTCTTATCCTTTTCCTTCTTATGTCAGTTTTCATTTGTTTGATGTTTTGTATGCTTTTAAATTTGGTAGGAATGAGTCAAACTTTATCAACGAGATTGTTAATGAGCTGTCAGACCAAGTATTGAACTGTTCATATGATCTGGATGTAGCTAAAAATCCAGTTGGAATAGAGTCTTGTGGTCAAGATATGGAGAAGCTTTTAAATGTCGATGATAAAAATATTGTTCGCATGGTTGGGATATGAGGGACTGGTGGAATAGGTAAGACAACAATTGCTAAGGCGGTCTATAATCTAATTTCCCATAAGTTCGAAAGTAGATGTTTCTTAGCAAATGTCAGATCAAAATCAGCAAACCAAGAAGGCTTGGCCCAATTCCAAGAGACTCTTCTGCAAGATCTTCTAAGGGAAAAAAACTTGAAGGTGAATGATGTATCTAATGGAGTAAATGTGATAAAAAGAAGGCTTGCCCAGAAAAAAGTTCTCTTGATTCTTGATGATGTGAGTGATTTGGAACAATTAAACTACTTAGCTCGAGAGTCTAATTGGTTTGGAATTGAACTACTTTGCATAAAGTTTGAAACACTTGTGCAATTGTGCTTTAAAAAGGAATTAATGTTAGTACTTGCTTTCTTCTTACTGTAGGGAACAAATAAAATTAAAGGCATCCAAGTATGGTCGGCAACAGATGAGATATGTTTAAATGGCAAAAGCTTTTCAGAGATGAAAAGTCTTAGATATTTTGTGAGCAGCTATGAGGCATCCTATTCTGGAGAAATTGATTATCTTTCCAATGAGTTGAGGTGGCTTGATTGGCCTCTATGTCCATTGCAGTCTTTTCCATCCAATTTTTATCCAAAGAAACTTGTTGCGCTGAATATTCCTGATAGTCGCATCACACGATTATGGGAGGGATTTAAGGTACTGTAAATCAATAACTTGATCTTTATTTCAAGCTGTTATTTATTTATTTATATATAGTAAATTAATGATTTTAATTGTTTTCCTTGCCAAACTGAATTTGCAAAGTCTAACATCAATGGATTTAAGTGCTAGTGAATTCTTAACCGAACTCCCAGACTTCACAGGAATCCTCAACTTAAAAGTGCTGCATTTAGATGGCTGTAAAAGGTTAGTTGAGGTTCATCATTCTGTCGGATCACTTAATAAGCTTGTTACCTTGAATCTTCACAACTGCTCTAATCTTGTTAAGTTGCCAAGAGAAATTAGCTTAACATCTATCAAAACTATTTGTCTTCGCAATTGCGAAAGACTCGCAGAATTTCCAAAAATTATTGGAAAGATGGCATCCTTAAGGTATTTGGATCTATCCGGCAGTGGTATTAAAGGAATTGCATCCATCAATTGGAAAACTCGTTGGACTTAAAGAGTTATATTTCAAAAAATGTGCAAATCTAAGGACTCTGCCATGCAGCATTTATGCTTTGCAAAATGTAGAGATACTTGATCTCAGTGGATACTCAAAACTTGCCACATTTCCAGCACAGAACAACATTTTCCATGACAATGGTGTCTCTTTATCACTTCCCAAGTTAGAGGTATTTTGAATTGGAGGATGCAGTTTATTAGATGTTGATTTCGTCACAACTCTTGATTGCTGGGAAACATTAACTGAACTTGACCTGTCAAATTACTATTTTGCTAATCTTCCTTCATGCATTAGCAAATTTGTCAATTTGTGGAAGCTTGAGTTGGATTGTTGTAGGCCACTCCGGGAAATTCCAGAGCTTCCACCAAATCTAGTTGAGATAAACCTGATTATTTGCATATCACTGGAGAGATTTGCAAAGTCGTCAAAGGTGTTGGAACATAAAGAAACTGAGGGGATTAGAAGTATTAACTTGTGGAATTGCCATCTGGGCTTGAGCATGGAAAAGATGAAAAGTATTTTACTGAATAATCAGGTAGCTCTTCTTTTCTCTCATTATGATATACGCGTCCTACTTTCATTCCTTATGCTGAGACTGGTTTTATAAATCAATACTGTACATATATAGCAAAATTTATTGACAGAGTGGACATTTTTATTGTAGGAGAACTCTCCGTTTGGTGTTGTATTTCCCGGAAGTAAGGTTCCAAACTGGTTTTCCAAAGTCTAATGGAATTGCTCACATCAACTGTCTATCAGAATCCCCGGAAATCTGAAATGGGAGAACGCTGGATTGGCTATTTGTGCTGTTTCTGGAGAAGGTGGGCTAAACTATTTTGGTGCTGATATTGTCATTGATGATGTAAGCATAGGTCGCTGTTGTCCCTGGACCTTTTCAAGACCAAGTTTGCGTTCAACTTCAGATCACGACTGGGTGCAGTATATTACATTACCTGTTAAAATGAAGGCAAAGGTGAAGCGAAAGGATTGGTGGCAACCTTATGAGTGTCGCATTCAATTTGACTTTGCACTTGCAAACTTTAGATTGAATAGCTATGGGGTTCACTTAGTCGCTCCTGGCAATGAGATGTTATGCTTTCATGGCTGTGAAAGAGGTATTATTATGGAACTTTATGATTGGATGGTGCTTTCGCCGTCTCGGAAACGTTACCGCCCCATCTAGGAGCAACCATCAGTGGTATCCTCATCGTTGACGTCCTGCACTGCTCCTATTACTCCACTACTCCATGACTTCAACACCAACATGAGCCAACTGAGTTGTAAATCATGGATTACTTGGAGCAGTATATTTCCAATAATGATTATCACCATCAAGAGGAGGAGCAGGAGCAACCAATATTAGTAATGATACCTTCGAAACGACACTGCACCGAGGAGCAACCATCAATGGCTCACGAAATGGATCATCTTCCCATCCCCATGATGACCTTTCCGTTCCCTCCTCCGCGGATTACTCTGCATCCACCTCAGATGTGCGGTGGAATCCACCGGCTCAAATCTTCCAGACTTCTGCTTGGCAAGCAAATATTGATGCTCTTCCCAATTTACAGTTGACTTTCGAGAATTGCCTACCTCACAATCCACTCCAAAGCTCCAGCAACAATAATGCATTATGCATTTAAATGTTATTTCAGAGACAGAGAGGTTTGAAGTCAAAACTTGACAATCCAACTGCTGTATTGTTCGAGCTTCAAAGTGTGAGAAGCTGATCAAGATTTCAACAATTTTCAGGTTTGGCTTTCCTCCCTGTTCTAAAATTCTGCAGATTTGATGTTTTTATAGGAATGAGGTTAGAGGTTTTGGATTTATAGAAATTAGCTAGGCAGTTACTAAATTTGGATTTTCAGTAAATTGCATCAATTAATCAACATAGCTGAGCTCACCATTACAAGGTTTGCTTGCACCTTAAGAAACAGGAGCAAAAGTACTTGGTTATCAGGAAACAGAATTGGTTTCAAATTAAGGTTTTCATGCACTAATGCCAACTTTGATTTCTAATGTCTTCTTGAAAAGGTCTGACTCATGTATTCCACTGCAGCGATCAAAGTGGGGTGATTGACAAGCATTTTATGATAGTATAAGCAAGTGACATGTTGCACTTTAGAGTCTGCTGCTAGATCAGGCTCTCTCCAACAAGGTTTTCTATTCGTCAGAACTGATCAACGTGTAAGTATGATGCATTGCAGTAGTCAGCATTCAGATCAGAATGGGGCAGTCTGTCTGGACTGTTACTGCATTAGAATTTGGCACCTTGTTACTCCCAGTATCAAGTAATATCATTTACGTACAATTAACTCTGGTATAATTTGAGGTGTGTTAGCGAAGCAAATTTCACTCACATATGTTCTTTTAAAGTTGGTTGAAGCAACAACTTGAAATGATGCTGCTGTTTTATCTTCAAGTTTCAATGTGAAAGATCAAGATTTTTATGAGTCTTCCTTGAGTTTCTTCCTTCAAGAATTTCCAACTTAGGGTTTTCTCTTTGTTCTAAAAACTGCAGATATTTTTCTTACTAGGAGAATACTGGTAAGTATTCAGCTAGCTAGGACATGCAAAATGAGGTAGTTCATACAACATGGTTGATATGATCCATTATTATCATTTGTTTCTGGTTTATTTTCTTAGCTTTCATTTTGTTAATGTGTTGCTATATGATTGATATCATGCAATTTGTTTGTTTTTTCCATCTGCAGTGGGGACTATAGATTTTCCACTCAGAAACGTTTCACTGTTTCAGACTCTAACCAAGTTGGCTACATGCTGATTGCACACCCAACAGAATATGAGACAGCCACAAACAAGCTAGAAGAAAAGGTAAATACCATCTCCTCCAGCTGTACTCTTGCCTAATGCTCTTTTCCTAGTAATTCTAGGCTCAAGCGCCCTTATGTTATTGTTTACAATTTTATCGAACCATATCATGTTAAAGAGGCATGATGTTGCATTGTCCACAGGGTCCATGGATTTAAGCACATGGAATATGAAATGTATCACTTTAAGAAAAATCTTCGTAGTATATGTTCATGCCATAAGCAGATTAAATTTCCTCTACAGATTATTGCCAATAATTTGTCAAACTCATGACAACAATTTTTTGGTATCAGAAATTGTAGCCTGGCTTTGGCTAAGTATCTTGCTTCAAGGTGATTCCGCAGGCTATTGAAATATAATTTCTCTTTGCAGGGAGGAATTAAGTATAGAAATATCAGAAGACGGCCACTGGCCATGGGAAGGGGTGCAGATTCTTGCCAGCTCCAAATTAAGTAGCTATAAGCAAAAGTGTTTGCTGTTTCCCTTGGTTGTGCGCCTCGTGCTTACATTATTTTCCTAGGTTTTCATGTGCCAATCCATCAAAACATATCATATTTGCACCATGTTGCCTTGGATTAACCAATCCTTTCTT